>JAURVB010011983.1:0-49503 GCA_033002965.1 Piper betle | reverse complement strand
ATATATATATACATGACATACCAACAAACCAAAGAGAACAAACTCACACCGGGTGGGTTGATAAATGACCTTGTCTGAATTAAAATTCAGTTTCTCATGTAAACCCAGCACATACCAAATAACAAAGCACACATAGGGGAAGAAGCTCACCTTGGGAGCTTCAACAAGATGGGCTCCTCATAGAAAAAGCAAATAAAATCTAATAAAATGTTATACAATTAAATTAAATTAAGCCAATTTAAATTTCTTAATCATTTTTTAAAAAAAATACAATTTTTTGTATTTGATTTCTATTTTGTGTATAGTTGTTGGGCATTTATTTTTTGGGGTTTGATTTAATGTTTCCCCTTTTTTCATATAAGTATTTTTCATATCATGTTATCAACAAACATGGAAGAAATTTTTAATATAAGTGTGCATCCTCTATTAACATTTTTTTCTTTTTCATAAAATTATGTGATATTTTTTTTATAGATAATTATTAACTAGATAATCTGATAAGATATGGAAGCACCTTTTGGAAGCCGTGAAGGAAAGAGGCGATTGGAAATTGGAGGTTGGGAAAAATCCGAAGAAGTATATTTTAATGCAAAATTATATCCCCCTTGTCACATTTTTAAATGCACTTTGAGTAGGCAAATGATATTTTGTATATTATTATATTATATTATCAAGTCGAACTACGAGTCAAGTTCGAGTTATAATCAAGTTGAGTTTAGTTAGACAGCGCCTTGTTCAAACTCGACTCGTAAGATTTGAGCTCGAGCTGAGTTCGATCTCAAACATTTAATTGTCGTGTTTCGAGTCGAGTTGAGTAGAATCGAATGCCAAATGCTCACAAACTATTTCGCTCAATTAGCAGCCCTACCTATCGCTTGTTTTTATTTATGCTCGAGTCCATATTGATATTTCCCATCAATAATACTGAGACAAAATCCCCAGAAAGAGCGTCTATAATTAAGTATCAAAGTTTGTGGCCAACAATATTTATCAAAACCTTTGAAAAAAAATAGTATGATACACAAGACCATATTGTATAATTTCTTTAATTTTTTTAAAAAAATTATTGAGCTTTTAATCAAAAGGGTGAATTTTTTTCATAACTACTTATGAATGAATTGTAAAATTTTGTATAATATCAAATACTGCATATTATAACCTCATGTAAAAAATTTTCGAGAAGGCTTAGTATGAGTGACAGTGGATGTAATAATATCAAACATAAAAGTTTGACCATCTATTTAAATCAAATGATTGTATTTTTTATTATTGTTTATGTACAAATTTATGTGCACCTTCGATAGATGGATGGTTGTGACAGTTGTGTGCAAGGGTGAGTTGGGATAGGGTTGATTCAAGGCGCCCTAAAATCGCGAGTTAGTCTATCAACACAACATAAAAATTAAGAGATAGAAGAAGATTTTTTATGTGGTTTTACGTGATTTAATGTAAATCCACGAGTCAGTCCATCGTTACTCACAATCCATTATTTGATGATTTTTTTTAAATCACAATCAAAGTAGATGTTTTGCCACATTTTCTTTGTTAAATTTCGAACTATGGCACACTTTCCAAGGTTTGTAATACTCTAATGATAAAATAGACCTCATTGTTCACACAATAGCTCTTTAATGCCAAGGAAAGCGTTGCTCTATGTGTTTATAGTAAATCCCCCTCCAAACCGCGCTTATGCTTTCCATACATAGATACATTGATGATGTGGTTGACTAAAGGCCTCTAACCGGCCACGATCAGACGAATGTTACGGGTCACCCGACTAAGTAACTCAAACCTAACCCAAATAAATCTATTCTCAACATCTTAAAATGAAAGATAAATATTGTTATGCATAAATGAGATGCAAAGAACTTAACATGATATTGCGTGAATGACATGCCACACAATTCATACTAAAAAATAATCACGACAAAATCGATATACTTTTTAAATAAAATGGACATAATTTTCCCTAAAAGTTCAATAAGGGGCCAACCTATCAAAAACCACAATATATATATATATATATACATACACACACTATATATATATGAATCTCACAACATACATAAAACATCCATTTCAGAACATACTAACGTTATAATGACAAGACTTTGGGTCTTGACCCACCTATTTATCTTATCTTTCACATTTATCATGTCATTCACAATTATATTTATAAACTGGGTATTGGCCCCTCTATTCATTACATCTGTCACAGTTATTATATCTATTTTATTATTCTCAAAACATTATTATGTCATCCTAAAACATCATATTATAAAACGATACATCATGACTAAAAACATAACAATCCGAACACACATTGTACCAAGTTTGTTTGTGCACATAGCAATCATTGTTCTCCTTCTAGGCTGACAAATCAGACTCTTGCTCTTTATATATATATATAAATGTGTGTTACTGGTCCAGAAATAATTATTAACAACTGGCAAATGAGAGCTGACTCTCATTTTAAAGAAAACCATATATATCTTTTGCTAAACTCTCACAATGACATCTATTGGGGAGTGGGCTCTAAACTCGATAGCACCCTAAGCTGACTAGTCTACTGATGTTTCTCTCGCCATTTTCTCAATTTCATTCTTTCTGCTCTGGGACTATCAATATATCTAAGCTCTCTTGTCCTTTATATATTTCCTAGCCTTAGACGCAGACCGAGTACTCTCAGGTAGTTGTCTTCAGTACCATTTGAACCACATGTCTGGAAGTGAGCTGTACTAAACAGTACTTGTAAACCTCCATGTTTCTCTGGGTGTGAGGAAACTTGAAATGCGAAGTTGTCAAGATCCCTCGGAAATGGAACAACCGTCTCACTAATCCAGAGGCCACTGTGATAGGCATGTGCACCTGCTTATAATACGTATGTGTCAGTTTTACCATCTCTCATCTTATTGAAGAGTAGATAATATTATATATAGGTTTGGGAAGGGATTTATATAATAGGCCCAAAAGTAACTTACGGTGGATTTTGTTTTCAAAAATAGACTTGAGGGGTCTCATCCACGAGGGTTATTAATCCGAAAAATAGTTGTTTAAATGACTCGTGTTAAGTGAGATCTAATAAAACATCATTTAACATATCCTACAATAATAAAGCAAACCACATAACAGAGTAGAGCGAAAATAGGAAACAAGTCCTACACATACCAACTAGAAGTTTCAAGTGAGACCATGCACCTAGGTGGCGAGCTCGTACTCCGTACCTACACATCATAACTAACTGCTACTAACCATGCTAACTATATGATACATGTATGAAATAGATATATGTGAATTATTACATAATTATAAATACTATAATTACTAATATCACTATTGGGCTATCAACAAATGAGTTAAGTAAGCAATTAAAATTTTAAAAATTTTCTATCATTACTTTTAAATAAGTGACTACGTCACAATTTCTAAACTTATCATTATCTCATATCAAACCTCATTCTAAATTAACCTTCTAATCACTTAAATAATTAACTATATAATTATACAAATTAATACCTACATCACAATTTCAAATATCATTTATAACATATTTAATTTCCTACTCAAATAGTTTGAATTATCATTAATCTCTATCAATTCTTAATTACATAAAGAAATTTATTAATTAACATATAATTATCATTATTTAGAAAATTAATATATTGACAAAATATAAAATTTTATAAAATCATGGATGATGTGTATAATGATCAAAATGAATTAAAAAACTAAAATTTGAGAACCATAAGTATCTCACAATGATTCCACCTAAAATTGGCAACTACCATGGCGGCAGTAACGGCTACTGACGGTGCCAAGTGGCGGCAGTGGTGATTGCTGCACGGTGAGGAAAGAGGGGGTAGGACTAGGGCTGGCCAAGCAAGGGAGATGGGGTAGGAGGTCTAGCCGGGCCAACAAACAGGTTGTTGGCTGGAATTGGTCGTTGGTGTTGGTGCTGTTGATGGCCAAAACTCATGGTAGAAAGGGTGACTAGGTAGAGGAGAGGGAAAGGGGAAGAGGGAAAATGAAAGTTTGGCAAGGGAGGGCTGGTTGAACAATGGCAACCAGTGATGGGGTGCAAAGGATGGAGGAAGAAGGTGGAAGAGGTAGGTGAGGGGAAAGGGAGGTCGAGTGACGGCAACATGGTGGCGGGTGGCGGTGTGGTTAGCGATGGGTCATCGGGAGAGAGGAGAAGGGCATGGTGTTGATTGGAGGAGGTGACACATGGAGGAGAAGAGAAGAGTCTGAAAGAACCGTAACACATAGGGTGTAATTTTGTAATAAAAATTATACTCTTTCCTAATTTGAGTAAATAATAATAAATAATTTCCAAAAAAATATAAACTAAAATATCATAAAATAAAATAATTAAGTTCTAACTCAAATGACATGTTCTAAGCTTATTAACCTACCCAAAAATAATAAATAATGTGTTCTAATGCGATAAATAACTTAAATCTAATTCTACGATCTATTAAAAAAATTTAAAAAAACTAAGCGTACTGTTATATGATAACTCATTCTGATGTCTTATTGATGTTATTATCATATACTTGGGTACACATGACTTTTATTACTTATAACACACGACTAACATCGATTTAACGCGTGTGTTTTGAAACTAACTTGAATGAAAATAACAGTCGAAGTGACCAATTCTGACTTTAAAACCTTAGAGTAAGATTGGGGGCTTTACAAAAATAATAATTGTGGCAAATAATTATTTAAACAAAATTACCCTCGTCACTTAACCAATATGTAATTTAAAGGTTGAGGAAAGCTAGCCCCACACATCGACTGCACGCACGCAGCCAACTTGACTCGCGGGGCTGCACCATAAATTGGAAGGGGGGAGTACGGGAGGAAGCAAGGGGGAAGGGAAATGTGTGGTGTGCAGCCCTGCAAGCGAGCTGCGTGCGCCCAGCCCGTGAGCGGGGCTAGCATTCTTCCTCAAAACTAAACTAAATACAGCTGACATAAGTGTATCCTGATGTCGATGATATTAATATTTCTCAAATTTTTACTTAACCGGGGCAGACATATGTCTTCAAGGGAGAGAAATTGTTGGGCTTAGCATCATGGGACGGAAACCCCTACATTAAGTCCATAATGGACTTTAAACATGTACGCATGTGAGGTTGGTTGAAGCCACGTTCGACTCCCGTTTTGAATACGTACGGGATTTGGCGAGGGTTCACCAATCTGAAAGGCATGGGTCGTTTCCCAATCAAAACCCCTATTAAAATGTTGCCAACCTCTTCCCAAAAAAAAACAAGTGTTGACAATCTGAAACACGTTGGTCATTATATTGACACGAAAGAAAAACACACACATTGGTCGTTACCAGTCGTCATGTTAAAGTGCTCGTCCCCATTGGAAGACCTCATAGGTTTATATATAGTACCGGTTCGTCAAATTGCCACACATTGGTCATTCATTGGCTATCAAAATGTTTTTTCCTTCCTTTTTCAACGTAAACGGCTAATAAAAGGTTAAGGTTAACACGATTTCACTATTCTAACTACTCAATCAATTTGTTGCTAGCTACTTAATTCATAAATTTTCTATACCCTGTTATTTTTTGCAGGGCAAATTGACTAAAAAACAGTCGTCCGCAGTTGATCTTACTCATCCATCGTTCACGAGTGAGCTGAAATGGAAAAAGACATTTCAATGAAAAATCATGTAAAAGGGCTTGCTTTTCATTTTTGAGCAGCTTCGACACAATTGTATTTGGACTTTCAGCGAATAAGAGTTCAAATCCGCAGCTATCACAGACAAATTGAAGGATAAGCTAGCTATTACTCGCGGGGATATTTTGTAAGAAATTAATTTATTACATTTAACGAAAAATTTTAATGCAAAGATTACTATGAAATCTTGAGATCGAATGATCAAATTATTAATTTAAGCTAAGTCATATAAAAAATATTGATTGAGTGAGCCGAAGTGTTAATAACCCTCTAATCGAGCTGTATAATTGAGTCGATCTTTGTATCTAAACCTTAACCGTATAATTTTAGCTAGGTAGTGTAAGTTTGTAAAATTACTTACAAAAAAAAATGATGCATGTAGTAGGTGACCCGGACTTGCGTTCCACTACCCCAAACTAACTCGCTTTCCCAGAAACTACTCTTGGATTTTTGGAGGATTATGATATGATATATATTTGTTTTGTCCAACCCAGCCGCCGAGTTGTTGTGGTCACGGCAAGCACATAGCAATTTCCTGAATCACGACAATATTGTTGCAGGTGGACTAGTAATGGTCATTTCTGACAACATTTCATTCATTGTTTTTTTTTCCAATGCAACATTTTAGTCATTTACAATTAGTCAATAGACCTTTTCCTCCACAATTAACAAGAAACTTCTCCATTAATGTGGAATTAGTTATTTCTATACGCTAACCCGTCAAACGATTCAAACTTTGCCCGTCAAGCATCATTTGCAGGACTGCACCATCGAAACTTCCTCTCGAATGCCTCTTTTGTCCTGTAGCTTCTCAATCGTTTTATTATATAAACGACCTGTAAACCTCTTCATTGTTTGCATTAGATTATAACGGATCAAGTTCTTCCTTTACCATCAAACCAATTGATTCTCACAGTCACACCTGTGTAGTTGTTACACACAATGGAGAAAGCATCAAAGCGTGCGCTATCTCCATATCTCTATTCTGATATCATAGGATCATTCTTCTTCACCTGCGTCACTTACTACAGGAAGTTGTGCATCAATTATTTATCACAATATCCGACGATGAGTACTCCGGATAGTAGCAGCAAGAGCCCAGGAAACAAGAAGTTGAAACCAAATGAGCCACGCTGTGAAGTAGATGTTCAAGATTGGTTGAGTGGGCAAGAAATAGAGATGGTCATGAAAGAGCTTGGGTTCTTTACCGGGCCTGTTAAGGAGGAAGATCGAATGGAAAAGTGGTTGCCTTCGACTGAACTGGCTGCCATTTTTGATGAAGAAGGACCTAATTCAGAGGAGGTGAACCATGCTTTCTGTATGTTTGATGAGAACAAGGATGGATTTATAGATGGGAAAGAGTTGCAGAGAGTTTTACTCCGCTTGGGTTGCCAAGAAGGGTCAATACTATCGGCTTGTGAACGGATGATTGCAGCATATGACAAGAACAAGGACGGGAAGATCGATTTCAATGAGTTCCAAGACTTGTTAGCCAGTAGCTTTAGCTGAATTTTTTTACTTGATGTCCTTTTACTTTATGTTGGATATTAATTTGTACAACATTTAAGCTCTTCGTGGATAGTATACGTGAAAGTTGTTACTACATCTACTACAAACCATTCTCTTCTTGTAAACATTGAAAACTTTTAGAACTTTCTTTATCGAGAACTTCATAATACTTCCTGGTTCCTACTTCATAGGTTAACATGTTATTTCCAATGTTTTGTGTAGAATCGAAGCACAAATACGAACATCTGTATCATGGTTTTTGTGATGGCGCCGAAGGCGTATCCTTCTGCACCTTTTTTTACATAAAAAATGGCGTGTATGGCCGCCACTTATGAAGACTAAGACAGATTTCTGATTCAACTAATCCCCAACGGAGCAAATTGGGTCTAGCTTTTCCGGCTTCATCCGAGTTGGTATTGGGAACGCATATATAGGAATGCACATAGGGAAACCACAAAGCAAGTGTCCCCATGTGTGCACCCCTTTTCTCATTTTACCTTTCTTCCTGTTATGCATCCCCAGATGTCTTCTTATTGAGAGCACTTAAAATTATTCATTTCCACCCTTTTGACCCTTGCCGGCAATAGTATGTCGTAGCCGCATGCTGGCATTGGGGCATCCATTGCCGTGTCAGCTGTAAGAAAAAAACTCCAGAAGTAAGCGGGAACCTTCCCCGGAATTTTCAGTTACTTGGGCCAGGACTCTTTCAGCAAGGTTTCTTGCCGAGAAACTTTGTTAGAATCTATGAGCATTGTACAAGTGAATGGTAGCAAGTGTCAATAGATTGATGGAGATTTTACCCCCAAAAAGAGAATGCGATTGATGAATCTCACCATTCACACGACCACAATCTATGAACAGATGCTTGGTTCCGCAAATGGATCTAGTTTAGTCCTTCGCTTTGAAGGAATGGGAAACTATTCATGCAAAATTTTGAATTGAGAGTTCTATGTTCGGCTTCTTCAATAGCATGAACAATCAATTATGTCCAAAAACTTCGTAAAAAAATAATGCATCTGAACTCCATAGCTTTTTTCAACCTTGAAATTAGGGCCTTGCGGCTGTAATTGACTCAGTTTCTGCAGATTGTTCCCCCTATATTAAGTGATAACCGGCTCATAATGCCCTCTTCAATATTTATCACCCATAGTCGTTGCATGAACAAGATCCCTTCTCAAAGCAATGACAACGATTTACATCCCTTATGATGATTTTCCCTTTTGTAAAGCTCGAAACTAGTTTTGCAGAAGTGTGGCAATCTTCACATATTTTTAGATTCTTGATGAATCTTATTGGTGCTTCCAAAGGCAAGTTCAAGAGACCAAAAGCAATGGCCAATTTCTCGCTATGGTATTTCAATATTACAGCCTTCTGCTTATCCTCCAGAACATAAAAAACCATATCAAAGTTGAGAACATATCCAATTTTCTTTATTTCAGTTATCCGTTCATCAAGTTTCCTGTATATTTCTAGTGATTGTGGGTGTGCTCAATCATCTGAGACAAATATAACATTACTCACTTGAATCCAGCTCACCCCCGGTTCTTTTTTTATCTCCCTTTCCCTCATCTTCTTCCTGATGTTTGCAACCTCATCCCACCTTCTTTCTTTTGCGTAGATATTAGATAAAAGGATATATGTTACAACATCATTCGGATCTAACTGGAGTATGATTTCAGCGACACGCTTACCAACACCAAAATTCCGGTAGACTTGAGAAGCAGTGAGTAAGATCCTCCATGCCACAACATCCCACTCAATAGGTGATGATCTCAGAAAATTTTCAGCTTCATCAAGCCGTCCAGCTCGACTTAGAAGTACAACCATGCACATGTAGTGTTCCAAACCAGGTATGATTTTCATCTCTTTCATCACATGGTTCAGATAATAAAACCCCTTGCTAACAAGACCAAGATGAGAACAGGATATTAGCACTCCAACAAATGTAACGTAGCTGGGTGCCTCTCCTGCCATCAGCATACGTTCAAACACTTCCAATGCTTTACCCCCTTGTCCATGGTGGGAATAAGCAGATATCATCGAATTCCATGTCAGTATATTCCAATGCAGCATACCTCAAAATTCAATGTAAGTATCTTCTATGCTACCACACCTTGAATGCATATTGATGAGAGCATCCCCCACAACCAAATAAGCCGCATACCCCAGTTTGTTCATTGAACAATGTAGCTCGTTTCCGAGATTAATATCTGATAAATTGGCACAAGCATTCAACATTACAGCAAAAGTTAGTTCAGTTGGAAAAACCTTGCTTATTACCAACTGTGCATAAAAATTCAGCGCTTCCTCAAAATAACCATTATGGGCATAGCTGGCCATCATAGTTGTTCACGAGACTGCATTTCTGTTCAATAGCCTATGAAAAGCGTGCCTGGAGCAAATAATCTTACCACATTTTCCGTACATGTCAATGAGTGCACTTCCAACGTATACATCACAATCAAGTTCTCTGCGAAAAGCCTGACCATGCAACTGAAGACCTAACTTCAAAAGCTTCAAACAAGAACAAAGTCCAAGAGCAATTATACATGTAACAAGGTCAATCTCCACCAAATCATCAACCATCTTCCGAAACATTTCAAGTGCCTCAGAAGGATTTTTATTATCAAGCAACCCATTTATGATTGAGTTAAGTCCAAATGAGTCAACTACAGGCATGTCGCTAAAGACAGCCATGGCACCTCTCACATCATCACAAGACGACTACATATGCACAAGCGTATTTCCAACGTAAACATGATAGACAAGCCTAGACTTCCACGCCAATCCATGGCATATCCAACCTTCATCCAAAGCACCAAATTCAGCACAATACGAGATGGTAGTCGCTAGTATATACTCATTCGGGCAAAACACATTCTGAACTTCTCCTTCCCACATACAACCCAAGAGCCTCCAAAGGCATCCCATTCTGCATGAAACCGGCCATAAGTATACTCCATGAAAACACATTTCTCACAAGCATTTCATCGAACAGCTTCCGAGCAACTACAAAGTGACCACATTTCACATACCCGTAAACAACATTGTTAGCACCAAACACGTTTAATCCAACATTGGCAGTCTTGATCAACCAAGCATGTAATGACTGATCGGAAAGAGTGCTTCTTTGGTCAGCCTTGGTCCAGAGTTGGTTGAGGAGAAGGAAGAGTGAAAGCGAAAAAGAATAAGAGAGTTATAGGCTTGCACGGAGTTGGGGTGGGAGAGTCGAACAGCGAAGACAACATCTTTTCATGGGTAGCATCGAAGAAGGAGCAGAAGCGCCCCCTCCGGCAGCCGGCTGATCGGCGCCGGCTAACTTTCCCGGCGAGGAATGACCTTGTGAAAGTTTGATGGGCCTTATGTTTTGATGGGCCGGTTATCCATTTCATATGGATCACGTACATTGTTATATGGGCCTATTAAGGATTCCGGATTTCAACAAGGGAATGAATAATGATACTTCGCTTTTTTCAAAAAAAAAGAGGCATAGATGCTGCTTATGTAAAAATTAGATTTCCATTTTTGGATGAATTCTAAGTTAAATAAGGAATTAACAGACTTTAAATTTAAAGATAAACTCTAATTAAATGAATAGATAAATTATAATAATTTTATATATTATTTTTATCTTGATTAATATTAGTTGATAGGCTGCCGACATTTATAAATGAATATATAGAAGTTATTTTTTTTATAAAACGCAAAAAAAAGAAGTGTAAATTGAATAACTATTTGAAAAATTAAGAAAGGGCTACGTGGAAAAGGACTATCCCGTTAAAAAAAACTACAAAATAAATATGTGAACTACTAAACATCAAGTGTAAGTGTTGGATTCTATTTACATCATATTGAAGGCTTCACTGGTTCCGGTGCCCAGGAAAAAGTTTCGAATTGCTACATATTATCTGGTGAAGCCTTGGATCCAAATTGCAGGTTATATATATGATATTAAAGCATGAGAAAAAGAGGAGCAAGCATTGATGGTACACATCTACCATCAACCAGGGTCCAGTATTGAAAGCGAAGGTGGATCTAACAATATAGAAGCAGGACACCCCTTGTGCCCTCCTCCGAGAAGACGACAATAAACTGCTCATGGCGATGGGTTGGAAATCTGTGAACGCGCAACAAACGTCAATCACGCCAACTGAGGAATGCATGGCCTCTCCAACTCTACCAGGCCAAAATGGTGGGATTTAGGAATCTAAATCTAAATTTATGAGCCTAATATTGTTTCACTAATGAAACAATCAAAACCAAAATAAAAACTACCGTTTAAGGGTTGAAATCACGTTTAACTAATGAGCAATCGATACTTTGATTGATACCTGGTCGTTTTATTTATCCGTTAAACAAATCAGTTTATTAGACCTGACCTAGGGGGAGTGTATAGGGGCGGGCCCTGGCTAATGGCTCTATGCCCATAGTGTTTTTTAGTTAATGCGCATCGTTAAAGAATGAACGAAACAATTAAAATTTATACCGTCAAAAATCATGACGATTAATTAATGGAGTGATTAAGGAAATATGGTTAGTAATTGGTAACTCATCATTATAGTCACTTAGGTTATTTTATCTAAGTAGGAAATTACAAAATTTTCTCATGTATTATCATGCATTGTTTTATTAAGTGTTACACTTATATCTTACAGTCAACCTGCTTTACACTTATTCTTTCCTTCTACAATTTGCGTGGATTGAAATCCTTCAACTTAATAGGTAATTTTAATTAGAAACAAATGCTTGTATTGAAAAAGTTCTTTAAAAAAAAAATAGAAGCACACACAATTACATATGCAATATTTAAGAACATTAAGATAAGTAAGATTTCGTAAATTATAAACAAATCCTTTGCACATTAAAAGAAAAGAGATGTACAAAAGAAATAGTGAGAAGCACACACTTACATCCACATAGGGCTACATTTGTTAAAAAACATAATTAAATCACATAAAAAGAAGATAAATCAAATACCAAATGCATGTCGACGTCATATGATCAAAACGATATCTTTTCTAATATTTATAATGACAAGGAAGTGAAGGCTACGTGGAAATAATTTAAATTTAACGACCTAGCCTAAATACAAATTAATAAGCCTACATCATCTTTTTAGAATAATTAACTAAATCAAAGAAACATAAATTATTTTACAAATATGCAGGATGTTATGCTAATAAATATTAGATATAAAATTAATTTTGATGGGTCTCGTACATAAATTATGATGTTAGGAGGAGTAACTAACAAAGCTGATCCATATCCCACTTCAAAGCAATAAATAATACTCTACTAACATTTCATTAATTAGTTGTACTGAATTATTATAGCAAGGGAAAAACTAGCTAACGTGAAAATTTAAGCAACCTCTTCAAGACACACGGGTAGTGGAATTCAATCACAAAAAAACTATCTCGAGTCATCGACGATTTACAGTGATCACCAGCCACATGTTTGAACTCTGCTATCATTTAGCAAGGCAAGTGTCTCTTTGGTGACTAGGGGACGAACAACTCTGTTTGTCCATTCTTGCAAACATGAAGCATCCTGGATACCGCATGCACGAGGCTGTAATAAGATGACAGTGTCCGCTCTTGGGTCACTTTTTTGGGCCCGTCCTCTTACCTTCAGTCACCTCGACACGTTCAAAAGATTAGTCTCACCTCTGCAAATCTGACGAACAGCAACATATTGTCAGCATTTTACCAGCCCGAACAGACCTGAGCCAGAACGAAAAAACAACATTATCATGTAATAAGATAAGATACTAACGACAAAATCCATTGTGGCAAGTAGGCGGGAGCAGCCAAATGAGGTTTAAAGGGCGTTGAGCAGTGGGATTGCTCCTTTTTCAATGACATCTGAGGTGCTCGTTTTTTGTCGATCGATGCACTTTTGCTACAAAATCTAGGCAGGTGGGTTGACACCACACATACTGCACCAATGCCATACAAGTATGAACACCGAAAGTAAAAAGTTTTCACGCATTATACCAGATCACAAAGAGGCACCAACTGTTTCCACATTGACAGCTTTACAGGGAAGGAAGTTAAATTCACTGACCAAGACAACGGCTTGGCTTTATGGGCTGAACCAGAAAAGTGCCTCTGATCAAGCATACTGGTCGAGGGCTTTCACCTTACCTTTTGAGTTGAAGTATGAACTCTAATATTAAAGTTTATCTGTACTAACAACATGTTACTTAGTGAGCAAGTTAAAGTGGAGATGTTGGGACCAGGGAAAAAATTTTGTATGGAATTAAATCTTCATCGATACCAAATGTATAAATTTACTTAGTTACATTGCTTCTCAGCTGCTCCACAACATATAACATATAAAAGGCCACTCTCAGGAAAAAGAAAAAAAGGACCCATTCAGCAATAACTGCTGATTACAATGGCATTAAGCCAAAAAACAAAATAGAAACTCAAAAGAAGGAAATTCCCTCCACATACCAAGGCGGGTGGTGGAGTTTCACCTCTGCCTTGGGAGGTAGGCTTTTAGTTATTCTTACTATTCCCTCATTCATGGCCTTCAGAAAAAAGGCGCCAATGATAAATAATAATACCTAATTAACCTCAACCAAATTGGGACTGTCCTTTAATAGTCCATTCCTAATGCTTACTTATAAGTAGAAGTAGGGAAATTACTTAAATACTCAACAACCAACCCCAGCTAAAACATGGTGGCAAAGATTTAACCAGTTTTAGCTCGGAATGGTTGAGCAGCTAGATGGTGATGTCCTCGTATCATGTTTCAGCGGAACTGTCCACCGCTAAAGGTTTGGCCAAAGGACCAGCCGGGGTGTGCAACATTGTAGGAGACAACACTTCGGCCGTCACTGGTGGTGACCTTGAAGGACAGGCTTTGGCCATTGAGGTAAGAGTTGCTCTGCCAGTTCTGGCCCCAGTTCCTTGACAAGGCTTGCCACCTAGTCCTTGAGCCCTTAATGGCGGCAGAATGGACATCACCAGCACCACCAACATTTGTAATGAGAACCAGGTTGAAGTAGGAGTGGCCATTAATGGTGAACCGGATGCCACCTCTCTTCCTGCAGGGCACCCTGTATCAGAGCAAGCATGTATAATATGAATTAGTCCAAATTTCACAAATGGGAAGGAGACTTTATCATGACAAGACTTGGGTGGTTAAATTTTGTTACCTTCGGTAAGCAACGGGGACAATCCCCGCTCTGTACTGCGCGATGCGCTGGAAAACAGGTTGGGAGAGATCAAAGTGCTGCAGGGGAGGGTTGCACCAACCCCGGCATTGTTAGGGAGGGCATTGTTCGGTGGGCAGAAGTTGGTGGCCGTGACCACAATGGAGCCCGGCAAACACGATCTGCGGTCACTCACACACCTGATCTCAAAGCATGCACCGCAGCTAAGGCCATTGTTGAACAGAGCTGTGCTCAAAGCTGCCGTGTTGGTGCCATACCCTTGACTGTAGAGGTTTCCAAAGCCACAAGCTCCCCTACACGACCAGTAAATGGCATATGCCATGGCCAGAGTGAATGTGAGTTCAAAAGTGGTTGACATCATACAGTAGCAAAAACAGTAGACATTTTTATAATGCTGGAAGCAGCTAGGTGCATACCCATCGTTCCGGAAGCATCACCACCTCCATAGAAGGTAGCATGGGCATTGATCCACCCGCCATAATACCCATAAGCAGTTTTCAAGAGTGAAAGCAAGCCCATCAAGAAGAAGCCGAGGTGAGCCATTCCTGCAAACACCACCCCAAAGACCTTAAGAAATTACCCACTTGAAGCCTTTGAACAATAGTTGCTAACACAACCAGCTACATGCATTACCTTGAAACTCAAAAAAGATGGAAGCGGGAGAGAAGAGAAAGATGGAAGAGGGAGGGAAAATGTGAAAGAGGGAGAGCGAGTGATGAGGAGAAGGGGAAGGGGCGTAGGGGTGTTATATAGATATATTGGCCGCAAAGGAGGACGAGGAAAGCCCTCCTCCAAACGGTGTAGATAAAAGATACAAGAGGCCAAGGATTACTCTAGGCGGTTTTATGGATTACTCAAGGTGGTTTTAAGACCGAAACCTATGGGCCCCAGCGGGTATTTAGAACAAATGTCACGGCTTCTTTTCGTTTAAATACTAATTTAAAAAATAAAATTTATTCATTAACATATATAAAATTCATTGGTCATCCCCACTATGAAACTGATTAATAATTTTCCCCTCACGTCAAATTAGTTGAATCATCTCTCATCTCCTCTCATATGTTAACTAATATGAGATTAACCTAATAATTATCTCGTTCACAATCAATTGGATCATCTCCCTCTCGGACATGCAAGGTCTAAATAATTCTCCCCCAAACACACGAGGTCAGTCAAATTATCTTTCTTTCTCTCTCTCTCACATATTGATTAATGTGAGGCTAATCTAACAATTCTCCTCCTTACAATAAGTCAAATCATCTCACTCTCTCACACATATTGGGTCAACATATTACGGTAAAGTTTCGGGGGCTCCAATGTGAGCTATGTGAGCTTTACTGTGAGATCGCTCACTTATCGAGCCACTCAAATCTCTTCACCTCACACATTATAACACCCTAAATCCGGTTCATATTCGGAAACTAAAATAGAATGTCACTAGTCTTGGTTGAGTCGGTTAACCCGAACTCAATCTCGTGCGGATTTACTCTCGGCGTCTCAATACGAAAGATGTTAATCGCTTTACATTGATGAATATATAAAACTCTAACATACTATTACATGGATGATATGACAAATGATTTACATGCCAAAATAACTACGATAAAATTCGTAAAATAAAACGGACAGAATCTCTTTTAAAAGTGCAATTAAGGGTCATTTTGTCAAACCAACATGTATAAATATATATAAATATATCAAGCATTGACATTCACACAAAATTCTTATCTGTTGCATAAGTTATTTTGAATCTTGGAATATGTATTCTATTCACTTTTTCACATCTAATTATGGGCCTTGTTGTACATATTAAATATCTAAATATATTTACTAAATTATATGTATTCAAATGTCACAATTAGAAATTCCGCTACTAAAGCAAATATCATATTACATCATATTATCATACCTTGTATTACATCACATTATTCTCAATTAATGACAACATTAACAAAACATCTAACATTCTATCGTCTGACATGTTTGTCTGCAAGAAACATCCACTGCTCTACCGTCTAGGATAACACATCTTACTCATGATCATCACCTATATATATTATTAAAACACATCAATAACGAGTGTTATTGGTCCAAATATAACTAATATCAAACTAGCTATGAGAGCTAACTCTCATATGAAGAAAAATATTTTTATACTTCACCAAAACTCTCTGAAGGGCACCTACTGAGGAACCACTAGGCTGTAGACCCAGTAGCATCCCGAAGTGACTACTCTGCTAATGCTGATGCCTCTCTTGACATTTTCTTATTTTATTTTCTGGTCCCTTGGGACGATTAATATACCCTAAGCCCTCTCATTTCCTCCATAATTCTCCTCGCCTTGAGCATGAAGACCGAGTACTTTCAGGTAATCGCCTTTAGTACCCTTTGAACTACAAGTTTGGATATGTGCTATATTAAACAATACGCATAAACCTCCACGTTTCTCTAGGTGTGAAGAACTCAAAATGGGAGTTGTCAAGATCCCTCAGCATTGGAACAGTCAGCTCACTAATCTAGAGCCCGCTTTGACTGGCATGCGCACCCGCTCATAATATGTGCGAGTTGGTTTTTCCATCTCTTTTCTCACTGAAATGCGATGAAATTATATATATGCGCCTGAGAAGGGATTTATACAATAGGCCCGAAGGCCACTTGTGGTAGATTTTATTTTTAAAAACATACTCAATGGATCTCATCCTCGAGGGTTACTAATCCGGAAAATTGGTTGATTAAATGGGCCGGGTTATATGAGACTTGATAAAATGCCACTTAACTCATCCTATAAGTAATAAAACAATACATAATATAATAGAGTGTAAACAAGAAATGAGTTCTAAATGGACCTGGCTGAAGCTCCAACTGTGTCCACGCACATAGGCGGTGAGCTCCTACTTTGTACCCACACATTAAATCTAAAAACTAACGCCCACTAATTGAATGATGCATCAAACATCTTATACCATACACACACCAATCATATATCAATCCATATCATATATCAATCCATATCATACATCAATCACACATAAATTTTCCTATGCTACGTTGCCTTAGATTACGATAATTAATTAGTTTACCTAATTTAAATCCTTAGTATTCATTTTAATACAATTCAATCGATGCAAATTTCATATTTTTATTTATGATAAAATAGCAAACTCGTCAATTCAGTAATCCTATGATGTTGTGCTAATAATTATCACCCTTAATAAATTAAGTCGGAGTTAATTATACCTCGTATCTTTGGTAACCAGCGACAACTAGGGGTTTTGTTGCGCAGCTCAAGATTTGAATTCGGCATCTGTCGGCATTTAAAGTTCAATCGGGTTCGATTGGACGAGTTTGGCCAGTTGAGTGGATGAATTCGACAGGAAGATCTAGCTGGGATGGGCGGCACTGGACTCTGCTCCGGTCGGGAAGCCAGGATGGGCGACACTGGGCTTTGCTCCGGTTGGGAAGGTTTAGGACGTTGAGGCGGCGACGAGTGGTCAAGGGGAGAAAAATGAGTGGTCAGGGGGATAAGACGAGTAGTCTGGGGGAGAAAACGAGTGGTCAGG
This sequence comes from Piper betle, assembly GCA_033002965.1. Lineage (NCBI taxonomy): Eukaryota > Viridiplantae > Streptophyta > Magnoliopsida > Piperales > Piperaceae > Piper > Piper betle. The sequence continues at coordinate 31,558 of JAURVB010011983.1, read as the reverse complement.
GGAGAAGACGAGTGGTTGGAGAGAAGGTTGGGGGTCGTCTCGTAAATAGAACTTGACTTGACTCTGACTCGAGTCAAAAATAATAATTAATTCATAATAATTTCTAAAAAAAACTAGAAAAATAGGGCAAAATCCTATAAAATATAATACACACCTTAACATCACAATGACATGCTCTATAATTAATAACCCATCCAAACTACTTGTAACGCTTCCTAATGTGTTTTCAGCCTAAAAGAATAATTCTACGATCTATTACTAAAATAAATAAAGAAAAATCTAGGCGTACTCTCACATATTCTGATAACCCATTATATTGTTGACTTACTGATGTTATCATCATATATTTAGGCATATATATTATCATATATTTGGGTATATATAACTCTCATAGTTCATAACACATGACCGGCCTCAGCTCGGTACACGTATTTTGAAATTAACTCAACTAAAAAATAATGGTTAAACCAATCAATTCAAATTATAAAACCCAGACTCAAGTTACAGATTTTACACATATATAAGAGCTAACATATTATAATGAGACTCTAATTCAAACTAGTTTGACTTACCATATGAGACAAACGAGTGCAACACACCACATGAGGCAAATCAGGGGCAACATTAACTACATGAGGCAAACGGGGGCAACACACCATATGAGTCAAATCGGGGCAACGTTAAACTCATATGATACAATTGTTTTGCCCTTTGGATCCTCAAAAAGGATTTAAAATAAATTTCTTAAGCCTCTTCTTAATCAAAAGACTAACTTTGGGAATAAAATTTTCTTATTAGCCTAAATACAAGTCATCAAGAGACTTCCAGAATTGATGTGGTACTAATCAAATAAAAACGAGTGCCCGGCACATGCAAAAGTAAGACCAGCTTATGCAATTTGATGGCACCTAGCTTCTAGTATCGTTGCAGAAAATAACGTTCTTTGTTTAGGGTTTTTTCCTGTTTTCTTTCCTCTGTGTGTGACCTTGTGGGGGAAGAGAGCCATAGGCAAGGCTACTTGGGTTTGAAGTTTGAACACCAAGAAATCAAAGCTCCTGAAACTCTGAGGTTGAACCTTGGCTTTCTTACAAAAGCCAATTTCCTGGATTGAACCGGATGGCACAAAAGGTTATCCCAAAATTTTATGCTAGCCTACTTGTCCATTCGGTTTGGTTGAATGTCGGTTTGTTATTCTTTTGATGACTCGGTTTAAACGAGCAAACCCAAGCCATGGCCAGTAGCTCTTTCAAGTTTTGATGGCAGAGGATTACGGTAAAACTTGTAGGTGCCTCTGGTCTAAGTTACAGTCACCATACCCTATTCTTAGCTTCCCATTATTGCCCTCCTTTCTTAAATGTTATTGCAAAACGTATCCCTTAGATGTTTAAGTAATAGTTTGTAATCATAATCAAACAAATCATGTATTAGGATAAAAAAAACGCATGCAAGAACATCGTTATAATCACCAAACAACTGGCGACATTAGTTTTGTAAATGACAGTGAAGGAAGAAAGTAGTACTAGACAGTACAAACAGGCATATAAAAGTGTACAACAACTGCAACGACTCCTCTGATTATTTCATTAAAGAAGATTCCACTTTTTCGGTTGCTCTCCGGGTGGCTGTTTTATTCAGATCTTGGATGGTTGGATGGTGTTCAGAATGTGCTGATGGTTCTAAGAATTTTGAATATAAAAAAAGTCGCCTTTAGCTCCAGACCCATCTCAATTTTCTGCAATATTTTCTCCAAAAGATTGTCCCACAAGAACGTGAATGAGATGAGATCCTGGTCATTCTTTTAATTTCTGAAGCAGATGATCTGCAGCAACATTTATTCTGTAATCCTTTTTGATGATTGAACCGTCTTTGGTGTGGTAATTTCTAATGTCATTTTCTCGATGAGAAGCAAGAAAAGACCGTGTGTGAAACCATCCTGCCCATTCTTCAACCCTCATTTACTTCTTACTTCCTCTTCCACCAACATTTCCAAGCAGGTTTTAATGCCCTGTCCTAAAACTTCCCAACTCTTTCATGTCTTTCATTTCACACTACACAGGTTTGACAGCTCTTCACAACAATAGCTGGACACCATGCAGTTAACGTGTATGCTGGCCAGTCAAAAATGCATATTTCGGAAATCACGGCGTAAGTTTTAGTCCACCAGCAAGTTATTCCATGGTTTAGACTTAAAATTTATATACGATGCATGCATAATATTAAGAATTGAGGATAACTAAAACATGGGCATTTATATATATATATACATACACAAGTCGCACCTGCAGTGGGAACTATTTGTAGTCCAGTAATCATGCAAAAAGCAGAGAGAAAAAGCAGGTCAACTATTAGAAAAACCTTACGGTCGGAATAGGTTAGCAAAATTCACCGTCTATTGTTTTGGATTGGAGTGGAGAAACAGGGTTTCGAATATTGTTGATGTGGTTGTTGCTATTTGCTGCACATGGGTGGTCACATCCATGGCCGTCCATTTGTTTTCTTCGGCAACGGTGAAAAGGATATTCATGTTTTCATGTCCCTAAGCTCGCCAAGATACGATAGATATATGACAGACGTACTCCAATGGCGGTCATTTAGCTTCCCAGATCGAGAATCTACCCATTTGCGGTTGACAGTGATTTCAACCTGAGCTCAATCTCCTCCCATTGAGTTGCCCCCCGAAGCTCAATTGTCATCTTGCCCCCACTTTTCTTTTTGTTGAAAGGCAATCCAATTGTGTGAAATTTGAAGTTATTCAATGTACTATGCAAAGGCAGCAAATATTCGAACTAAGAGCTAAAATGGGCAGGGTATAATATCTCTGAAGTTTGCCGCTTCTTTTGACTAATTGTGATCGGAAAAGTCCGTGGTTCTCCTCCATGTACTCCACAAGAGCGCCCATTTTGACTTTTCATTTCGTCTTCGTTAATATTATTATCCCACAACTCATTATATTAAACAACTTTTTCATGGACGAATCACCGGCTTTAACGTTGTGGTGGAGTCTGTGAGAGAGATAAAGATCATAGATAGAAGGCTGGACAGCTCAACCCTCAGATTCTATCACCAGTACCCATCAGGCTCAATTGGATGTCTCATTTGGGAACTAGGAAGGAGGCGCCATGCCATGGATTTTTTAATGAAAAAGGGGAGGTTGCCAAATCTTTGGAATTTAGACGAGCAGACTGCTCCGTGACGAGTGGTAGCTTGCCCCCATAAAGAATGAAATCAAAATCTTAGGAGAAGATTAGGTGGGTCTTCTTCCTCGCCCTTAAGCACTAACCTAACTACCATCCGATGTTCCACCGTCGTGCTTGCCATGATTCATGGCCCCGACTAACCATTAGTACTTAAGATTAGGCTTCAAGTTCAGATTTTCTTCATCTAGTAACTACTACTTCTAACATGCAAGATCAAATATTTTTACTGATTGAACTTGGGCCTATGATTCAACCGTTAATGATCAAGAATTGCAAATCTGCCGACGGTTTCTTTTTTCGAAGGAAAATCTGCTCACGAGCTTCAACTCAGAAATTTTGATATTGCCCGGCTATCATGTGCCATTGTTGGGTTGGTCGCCTGCAGGTTCTACTAGCTAGAACGAGTGTTGAGCCCCACATGTGGTACACTCAGAAGAATTGCAGTTATGGTGCCAGCCAGTAGAAGCTGTCCTCAACAAGAAGCCATCGAGATCAAACATGGAGGTTCACTGCTCTCATTTCCTTGTGCACGTGAAGTTGATTCCTACTGTTTTTTATTTTAACCGTCCGCAGTTTTTTCTAACTAATATTTCTTGATTGTAGTAATGGTCAGACTTGCGAGGGCAGTTGTGTTCAACATAGTTATGATTTCTGGCTTTCAATAGAGGTTGAAAAAATCTCAAACAGCAAAGCCCACATGAAGATTTGAAGTTCGCAAATCCAATGGTGGTCCACTAATTGGCGCCTTATGATAAAACAGTCACCTATGGCTTCATGCAACTTTTTGTCCAAGTAAGGTGACATTTGATAATCTAGTGACAAGGAGCGGACAAAAGTTTGCAGCCTGAATTAGGAGTTTCTAAAAGCCATGATTAGTGGACATTCTGTGGGTCACAATTCCATTAGTTACATAACATTGCAGGTGCAATCTGTGATTTATATGATGTTGATGTCTGCTTGCTTTCATCTCAAGAACCAGTTATCTATAAGATCAAGAAACCATGAGACACAAGTTATGAGATTTGATCTAATGACTAATGCCTAAGGAAAGAAATTAATTTTAGAAAGAAAAGGGGTTTGTTTCATAGTGTCCCCCCTTTCTTTCCCACGCTTAAAGTATCCCCTACGCAATGGGCTGATGCCCTCCGTAAAGGCAAAGACAAGCCTATCAAAATTCCAAGAAGGGCGTAGTGGGAGGTAAATAAATGAAATGGGCCTCTTAGATGGTGAAAAACAACAAAGCAAGGCAAGCGACATGGCAAAACCAACCATCAACAATTGTACTTATGAACTTATGATATAACAAGGTCGAGGGGATTGGATAGTTTGCTAAAAACATGAAGCAGTAAGATAAAATTGTTCATATCCAATAACATATGCAAGGCCTGCCAACCAATTTTATTATTGAAGCCCAATACAATTTCAGCTCCACCGAGCAGAAAAACATTCAAGCCCAACACAACTTCTGCCGTGCTGGCCAGTGACACCTGATACTTTTTCAAGCCAAGGCAATATTACGTTGCTTGAAAAAAGTGGTAAAATTACGTTAGGGAAAACAAAAACAATGGTCAAATTGACATTTTAAAAAAATCACCCCTTTATATAAATATTTATACCTATTTTACACCCACTTTCATAATAAAATAAAGTGAGACCTTTTTCTTTAAGTTCTCAAAAAGATCTTTGCCAAGAGGCAAATGTTGTTGTTCTTAATTAGACTTTGATATTCGAACGACCCACACAAAGTACAGCATTAAGTGCTAAGTCATTTTTAAAAAATAATTAATTTAATTAATCAAAATAAAAATATATAATTTATTTTTAATTATAAATAAAATTTTACCTAATAAATTCTAGATATAAGAACTAAATTAATGATCTCAGGTTAAATGCTCCCATCGTCCGAGAGAAAATACCCACGTCTAAGCCCCCCCTTCACTTTCTTCTTGCGCAAATATTGCCTTTTCATAATCATCAGTGGAATATAATTTTTATTGATGCCCAATGCAGCCGGCAAACATACGGCGTTATTATATCCACAGCCAAAGCATGGCCTCCTGTGCTTTTGATTTCAACCTAACATTTCTTCTCCAAATCTTGCTTCTAAACTTTAAAATACTGGGTGTGACAACAAGTAGCATCCCAGATAAGCTCTTCATAATCACAACATTCGTCATCTAGCCAAATCCTCTTGTGCACGAAAAGCATCTCTCCGCCACATTCTACGGTGTAGAAGGAAGACGAATTTATAATCGTAGGTAAAAGAGCAATCTTGATCATTTTTGGCGTTGGACTAATCTCGCATTTTAAAATTCTTGCGGAGTGAACTCCTCTGGTGGGAGACCAATTTGAATGCCAGTGACGGGACTCGGTACGTGGAACTCGTTATCTTCGCCTGCACTTACCGACCAGCCATGAGCGGAGCCTATAATCTTCCTCCCTTGGGCTTGGGCCAAAGGTGTTTCGTAGACTTCCTTGGTTGAAACATCATGAAATTGACGAAGGTCCGTGTCCTCTGTTTCAGATAGCACAAGCAGTGGCGATGGTATGTAGCACCTTGCGTGTTGATGCCAACAAATGCCACTCCCAACAAACGGCACCAAATCGAATGAAAGAAGGAAGACCAACTATCCTATCCATGAGGAGGTGGAGCAGATCCTTGGGTAATTCTGCCCAGCCAGTACTAATCGCCATCGTCTGAGTTTCTGAGAGGATCAAAACAGCAAGCGTGTGAGAAATATTGAACTGGTTTGTTTGAGCATAGAGCCTTGCACAAATTTGAAAATTCTCTCAAGTAACCAGCAGAATTGATATAATTTCCATTAAAATGGAGCAGTGGTTACACAACGCCGATCATTGAGATATAGAGAAAAAAATTATAATTTGAGATCGGTAAGAATAAACGAATCTGAGACAAAAAATATACTGAATTATAGAATTTTATTTTAATAATAATTATTATTATTTATAGACAATATTGATAGAACGGGAAGAGGCGAACTTTGTATACTTATAAACCCAAGACATATAATATGGTAAGTTAGATGCAATTAGGGGTGGGCACGGACGTCCGAATGTCCGTATCTGACCAACGTCCGAAGCATGTTCGACCGAATATGACCGATCGAATTTGACCGAATTAAAACAAACCAAATATAGACATTTTTTTGTCCGACCGAACGATCGACCGAATGTCCAATATTTTATATCAATAAAATAATGCCTTGAACATTTTTAATGCTAATATTATATTTTATAAAAATTACAAAACATAATATACAATAAACTTGTGGTTGCAAGTTACACTTTTTTCTCATTTTCATAAATTCGAAGACAATCTCATGTAATTGTTCTCCTAAAAACCATCACAAATTATGGTTGCAAGTTACTAACCCACTTTCTAAATCCTTTATGTTTCACAATTGAAAATGAATACTCATATAAGATAATTGCTTCGGCCAACTCTAATCTACTCCTTCCTTGATCAAATTTTCATACTTCTATTTTATTTTCTCCATCTTTTTTCACTCTCATCTTGAAAATTTATTACGCAATATCACCACTTATGTTTTTTGTCCTCTTTATTTTGAAATTATAGCATTTTCCTTCAACATGCCTCCATAAATAAGTAGTTCCATAACTTCCTGCTCCCTCAAATTTTTTTCACAGTAATGACAAATAACAAATATTCCATTCTTCTCATATTTTCTATCAAAATACGCTCATACATCGGATATCATTTTCCTCTTTTTTGATAATGAACCATCCATAAATTCTCCTTCTTTAGCAATCGATTTTTTTTATCTTTTCCATCTCCACTTTGCTCCTTTACATTTAATAAAGAATTTGTATGATCCATCTCTGAAAAAAATATATTAATTTGTATTTAGTACCTATTCCGTCCAAGATGCAAGCTTCCTTCACCAAATAATTGCACAAATTTTTATAATTCAAACACTACACAATTTCATCGGTATAATTTTTTTTACATTATATCCTATTATAAATAATTATTAACTTAATAATTATTAACCTTATAAATATTTTCAAAATATAAAATAATTAACATGGCGTTATTAAAATAATCAAGTATTAATCGTGTTGATTGAAACAGTGGTGAAAGCTTATACCTACGGCGGCAAAGAGCGGCGGTCCGGCAGAGGCAGAGGGCGGCGGTCCGGCGGAGGCAGGCAGTGGCAGAGGCAGGGCAGCGAGCAGGCGGCAGCGGAGTCGAGGCGGTGGCGGAGGGCGGGGTAGGGCGGCGACAGGAGGAGGGGAGGGCGGCGAGGTGGGGAGGGCGGCGGAGGTCGGAGGAGGGCCGGGGAGGGCGGCGGAGGTTGGAAGAGGGCAGGGGAGGGCGGTGGAGGTCGGGGGAGGGCGAGCGAGCAGTAGGAGAGGGCGGGGAGGGCGGCGGAGGGCGGGGGAGGGCGGCGGAGGTCGGGGGAGGACGGTGGAGGGCGGCGACAGAAGGCCGCGAGGAGGGCGGGGGAGGGTGGGCGGGGAGGGCGGCGGAGGTCGGGGGAGGGCGGCGGAGGGTGGGGAGGCGGGGGAGGGCGGGGGAGGGCGGCGACAGAGGGCCGCGGGGAGGGCGGCGGAGGTCGAGGGAGGGCGGCGACAGAGGGCTGCCGGGGAGGGCGAGGGAGGCAGGTGGCGGCGGCGGCAGGATTATTGGTAAGTAGGGTTAGGGTTAGTAATTAGAATATAATTTCGGACCGTCCACGGACGTTGTCCGGGCCCGACGGACAAGTCGGACATTAATTCGGTCGGACAAGTTTTGTCCGACAAAATTTCGGACAGACGCGGACAATAACTTGTCCAACGTCCGTCCGACCGATGCCCACCCGTAGATGCAAACTAAATTCCAAAGGAAGAGACGAACTTCGACCGAAACCCATCAAATACAAAGACGACACAACATCGGTGCCATCGGATGCCAGGAGTAGCAACTTGGTTTAGCTGCCAACGCCGCCGCGGAGACAAAGGACAAGGTGAAGGGTCGAATCCTAGAGACAAATCTGTAATTTGGTATATCGACGGGAACCAGAATATGATGCAACAATAACTACAGAAGAATATTAATTCCTGCAATCATTCACCTGTGGGATAATAAGGCTATTGTCCGGGTTTTGTGAGAAGGCAGTAACTTTTCTCTCAACCAAATCTTTTGCACTGTTTGCAACCTCCATCACAGCCGTGCATGATGTAGTAGTAGTTCGTAATGGGAATTCTCGCCCTGCTAATTGCTGTGGACTCCAAAAGGCAGCTGCATTCTGCAGACAAAGCAAAGCAGATGAAGGTAATTTTGCCTCGTACTCACAGTTCAATACACAAAAGGCAGTGCACCTTTAGAGGAACAAGAAGAGGAGAACAAAAAACAGTTGGATGAAGTTATATCTTGAAATAATACGAAGGGACATCACAAATGACAACCAATGCACATAAACAGATAGGCAAACTCGTCGTCAACCAAATAATTGAGCTCATAAAGTCTAAGCAAAACAACAATGGTGGCACTCACTTCTCCTTTAAGGAAACAGGATGATACAAGTAAAAAGAATAACAATGGTGGCTCCCGTGGCCACCACCACCGGAGCCTTGACCGCCCCCCCCCCGGCCAAGGGATTGACAGGGCATTTGTGATCACTCAGGGAGGCCGCAGATTTGAAGAAGTTTCTACACTTCTTGAATTGTTTCTTATCGGCTTTTAAAACGTCACCATGCTTCTTGAGGTAGTGATCTACCAACCCCCTCGATGAATAACCGGGGGGTTTCCCTTGCCGTAGTAGCATGGCAAGATATTTGCAGCCACTAGAGAAAATGGAATGGAGAATGAGAAACGAGGAGAAGAACGAAGAAGCCAATAGCAAGAGTGGAGGTGGCGCGGGAAGGGGTAGATTTTTTCTCTCTGAATTTGGGCCGGAGTTTAGGTGATTGGGCCGACTCCGATTCGATCGAACCGGTCGTCAACTTTGTATTTTAAAACCAGTAGCTAACCCGCCATGCGCAATTTTTTAGTTATTTATTTATTTTCAAGTGATTTAGCTCGTAATACGAATTTAAATTTAATTCAAATATAATTTATTTTCTATTAAAAACTTTCTCTATAATATTTATTTATATTACTTGATTTATTTTATAGTAAATATTTGTTTGTAATAGTCTTGTGCATCATATATATGTTTTAAAATCTTACTATGTTAGTATTTTATTTGATTACATATATTTATTAATTTTTATAAATCTACCTAATTACTTCATTAAAATTTAATGTTGCATGACAAATTTTAACTAAACTAAAGTTTTTGTAACTAGGAAATAAAATGGTAATACTATAAATTATTTAAAAGATCTGCGACAACACCGCATCAATAGTCCTTAATTTTATATCTTAATAATAGATAGATTTGACTCAATTTATTTATAATGGGGCCAGTTTTGAAAGTTTTATTTATGAAACTCAAATCAAATCAACTTAGTAAGTAACTCATAAATTTAACTCATCATTTAGCCTGAGCCGACACTTTCCATTTATATTATATTATAAAAAGAATAAACTAACTTTGACCATCCCCATAAAATTTATTAATTGATTTTATTATCAAATTATTATTTTTATTAAAATTATATAAACCTTTATCATATTTTTTATCTTTTTCATAAATCATTAATAATCAATGTCAATTTTAATAACGAATAGTAAGTAGAAAATGTGTCTAACTTAATTACAAATGCTTTAGATATTGAGATGCAAACTTTCAACTTCATACCCAAGACAGAATAAAATTAGATTTACCATGTACTTAACCAAGATTTTTTTATGAGTGATAATTTGCTGCATGACCTTTCAACTAATATTGTTGTAAGGCTCAATTAGCTTTCACCAAATCAGCCATGTTCGACTTTCTACACTTCTACCATGTACTTAACCCCTTGCCGCTATGTCTGGCCGTCCTAGGCTTGAATGGTCAGATGATTAGGTAAGTATGCTTTTTCTTCTAGGGTATATCAAAAACAAATTCATCTTTTTAGTAAAATAAATCTATAATTTTCATTTAATGAGTAAAAAACATCTATTTTTTAGAATTAATGATAAAATATAGTTATTCGATTACCAAACCAAATTAATTGAAATATTTTGTTTGGTTTGACTTGATTTTAAGAATAATTCAGCTGGAATGCAAATTTGTTTAGTCGGCTTGAAACTGAACCTAGTGAATGCTCACCCCTATAAGATCCTTTACAAAATATTTAGCCCTACCTTCAAAATTTATCGAGAAAAAAATTAATATATTAATAAAAATATGCTTATAATTTTTCATTTTGATTGACTACTTATTTAAAAAATGATTAGGCTAATCATTTTACACTTAGGCTTGATGCACATCATTATAAATGGTTCTTTAGCTATTTTGAGGCCGTTTTAGGGTATCTAATAATGCCACATGACTGTTGACCATCAGAGTCAACTCACAGAACTCACCGTAGAAATAAAAAGTTCTATACAATTATAGTTGGGCTAAATGATATTTGAGACGATTCGAGACCGCTTTAAACCGTGTTATCACTTCCCACTAGGGTTTGTTCATTATTATCTGATCCAATTTAAAAGTTTGCTGGAGCATCTAATAATGTTACGGTGTCGTCGACTGACGGAGCCAACCCACAAAACTCCCCACTTTCTAAAGATTATTTTGACATAATTCGCGAGCCATTCTACTGATGGTCATCGGTTTTGAAAAATCAATCCAACTTAGTGGCTGCTTGTCATTAATTGAAAAATCAACCCCAACTTAGTGGCGATGAAGAATAAATGTCAACTCTTTTTAACAAAAGATTATATACAATATTCTTAATAGTGTTGTTTAATTTTGTTAGCTCTACTAAATATAGAATTATAAATGGGACAAAATCTCTAAGCGCCTTTCCTTTTATGATATCTATCAACTTAATAGAGGCTTTCAAGATGTCGAACCATGCACGATAATTTTAAGTTTATATATAAATTTTTATTAAATAATGAGATATACTGTAATAATTTAATATCTTAGATATAAACTCAAATTAACTTGATAAATTCTAATTGAATAAAAAATAAATTATAATTATTTGATTTATTTTTTTATTATATTTTTTTCAAGACAATTACAGAGAGTCTTGTTAATATGAAGTTAGAAATTAAGGTTAGCCTAATTCGAACCCGTGACCTTTTGTCGTAAAAAATATTTTTATTGTTCTTTTAAAAAATTGAAGTTAGTGGGATTCAAACCCCGAGATTCTCTGTAAGATGAGACATTTTTATTAATAAGAGTATATATATATATATGGAAAAGTTGGTATGAGCCGAATTGATTACGGATTGTCCGATTATAAGCCTAATATATATTATATGGACATTAATTAAGGAGAATACAATTAATATTCTTATAATAAAAAAGTTAAAATATATTACATATATAAATAAAAAATAAATAAAGTTGGATCGTGATATCCCTAGTATTTCATTAGCAAAATTTATTTTTAAATATCTTATATTAAATAGAGTAAAATAGATATTCAAACTTATGATAATAAAACTCGAATAAAACTAATAATAGACACGAACTCGAAAGAGCTAGACTCGAAACTCAAATTAAAATAACTCGACTCAAACTTTATAATTCGAAACTCGGTTCGTTTATCAAACAAATTGAGTTAAACTCGACCTGACTTGTACCCGGCCGGAAGTAAAAATATATTTAATCTACGTAATGTACAAAGGAGAGCTTGGGGAACGTTTTGGCAGAAAAGATTAAGGAAAATTTTGTTCTTTCAAAGGTGTCTGTGTTGCGAGCCTCGTGTTATGAGCAAATAAAATAGTATGTGACACGTTTGTTGCCCTGATGATTATCTGCACAAGTCATTACATATTGTTCGATGCGGGCCCTCCGATCCAAACCTTTCATCACCCAAAATTTAATCTTTTTTCATCCTACCTGAGATCCTCATGTTGTAGTTGCGGAGTAGGGACAGAGCCTGATTTTCTCATTTTCTTCTTTCTCTTTTAATTTTTTAATGAATATCGGGCGTGGTTTATATTAAAACATCTTAAAAAAGGCTGAGTAGAGCAGCCATGGGCGTAGGTAGGCGGATCGTGATGATGAGATTGATGAGTTCTCAATTGGTGGCATGCGGGTGCCAGCTTTGTGGTTTTTGGTGAAGTCTACTATTTATTTTTAGTTTTGGACTTTAATCTATAAAATCTTGCAAATATTTCGTTTTATAATTCCCATTATACTGAAAATTGTGTTTTGATGTTTTTAAGCATCATATCCACCAACAGAAGTCAGTCCAGTCCATCTTAGTTTGTCTACCATGACTGTTTTTTTCTCAATGCTCAGCAATACCAAAGTTTCTGATTTTTTTTTTGGAATTATGAATCTAATTCATATTATTAAAGTAAATTGACATTACGTAGAATATTTCTTCTTAGATCTTCCATAGGTGTATTGAGGAGATCGTCGTGAGGATCAGCACCAACAGGCCCTTCTCGTCTTGTTACTCTCCATAAAGAAGGCAGCTTGCATTCTTCAAGTGGCTTGGAATTTCCAGGACCAGGGCTTTTACCACCTGCTAAGGCACTTGAAGCATGTTTAAGGTTCTGGTGCACCTGAGGAGAGTCCACAAATATTTGTGTCTCATCATCTACCGTATCAATTATCCGTCCCTCAAATACTGCACGGAAAACATTTAAAATCTCTCCTTCAGATGCCTTATTTAAATCGGATGCAACTTTCATTTTATCACCAACTTTAGTGTAGCTAGGATGAAATGTTGGTGATGATGATGGCGATGATGATGATTCAACATTCTTTTCAGATGTGAAATCATGCTTCAGATCCTTTTCTGCTTTTCCATTTTGATGAGGAATGTCATTTGTGGGTGTACGACAGACTTTGGATAGGAGATGGTTATATTGATGTGAAAATATTGTATATCTTCTCTTCAAATCCGATAAACATATTAACGAAATTCCTTTGCTTTTCCTGCACAGCCATTATCTCACTGTTCCGCGTATCTATTTGGCTCAGTAGCTGCTGGTTCAACTCCTTCTCCTTGTCAATCTCTTTCATCATTAACCTGAGAGGTTCTTGCAGACCATCCATCAAATGTTTAGCAGGTGAATCAACCTTTTTTCATTGTGTAAATCCAATATCTCAGCATTATTCAGATCAATCTGCTCCTGCAGCTGGTGTCGCCACTCCTCCTCATTTTCGACTTCTGTTTCTAATCTGAGTTGTTCCTGCAGCTCTACCAACAGTTTCCTCATTTAAAAATCATCATTTTGATTTTTCTGCATATCCAAAATCTCACTATTTTTCACATCAAGCTGATGCATTAATTGCTCTTGGAATTTCCTTCCCTTTTCCGCCTCTTAAATTTTGATGCTAAGCTGCTCCTGCAGCTGGGCCAACTGCTTACTCTCAGTCTCATGTGCATCTGAAATCAGTTTTTCATTCAGCAAATTTGCCTCCTTGAGCGAAGTGGTCAGATGTTTAATTTGTTGACCAGCAGTACAATTTTCAATCCAAAGGGCTTCAAGCTGCTTCTGTAAGGAACTCTCCTTTGCTTTCCAGCCATCCTCTGCAACTTTTTTACATCATCAAGCTTTATCTTCCAGTCTCTTGATTTTGATTGAAAGAAAGGAAAAATCTGACTACAGAATATGAACTCGATATATGAAATTCTAACTTTCACTTCTTGAATAGTGGCCACAAGAACTCGATACAATGAGACGGTCATAGATCGCCCGCTCGAGAGTAAGTACGTAAAATTTGGGCATAAAGGCAGAAGGGAAGGGCCGAGTTCATATAGGTGTAGTGAAGGCACTAAATCTCACCTGCCCTTGTTCACCTCTTGTGCCGGCGCCGGCGCCGCCTGTCCGGCCGTCGCCACTGACGGTGAGAAAGCGGCACTTGCTAGGCGGTGGTCGCGGCGGAGAACGCTTGCCAATTCTCGGAGCAGGGTGGTGGATTGGAGGCAATGCTAGTATCCTCGCCGGGACGCCTTCTACTGCAAGCTGCGCTAGGGTTAGGGCACCCTCCATCCGAACAGTTGAAATCCATTGAAATTGGCGGGACGGTTTGAAAAAAATTAAACCAAAAAAGAAGAAGAAGAAATAGGCCATAATTTGGCTCAATGCTCATTTTCCCCCACTAAAGACCGATGATCAGATTATTGAAAGTTAAAATTGGTAAATTAAATGTTAACTTTTCTTTGTGTAATATAATATGATTTTGGATTATACCAATATTGAGTTAAAATATGTAATGTGCAGCTTTGAAATGAAATTATTATGATGTAGCTTATTATCAAAAAACAAATGTTGATTCAATTTAGCCAGCTAGTTTGGTAAATGGAATCAACTCAGGTATTATTAATTGGTTGGATTCAAAATCAAAGACAAATCATCTGAGTTTGATTCTAACAGAACCCGGGCTAAAACTAATTAATTCATCAATTCTTATGCTAAAACTATCTAAGAGACTGGTTGATCATGCGTCTGGTCCTTAGTCGGGTATGTCCTTAGGGGTAAATGCCTTGACTCTTTCTGGACAACTTTTTGGGGATTGGATTCGATGACAGCCGCATCTTTGTGTAAGGATAGGTAAAGAAGTAAATGTGATGCTGAACTCCCTTTCTGACTCTCTCCAATCTATCATCAATGCTCGCGCGGCTATTGACTGGGTAAATTATGCATTTAAAAGTCATGGCTAGCGGCAAATGATCATACTAATCCTACCATGCAAAGTCAGCTCAAGAAGATAGTGGGAACCTGGTAAGCAAGGAGTTCCTGGAGGGGAAGAAACGTGAGTGCGAAGGGTTCAGACTTGAGGCCAATCTGCACTCCCCCAATTGCACTCTTTAGTCTTTACCATTTAATTTCAAACAATGCATACATCAGTCAATAAGCTGACGAAAAAGAAGACACGAAAAAGATGGGAGCTGATTCATATATCAGTGTTCTCGGCTAACATTGGGTTCAAGAAGATCTTGTGCTCTCAAAAGAAGACGCAAGCCAGCTGCTCTCTCACTACACCTCATTTTTTTCTTACATGGTGTCAGAAAAAGGACTTGGGTACGAGTTTTTCCTTTTACATTAAAAGCTTTTGATGATAAAAGGACTCGGCTACGTAATTAGCGTCGTACCCTTTTCCAGGGAAGATCATAGCCACAATTGTACTTTTTTTAAACAATATATCTACATATTGTACTCGTCTCGTATTAAAAAGATGCCGCTGCTGGCTATACTTCAAAGCTGGCATTGGTGTAGTGTCAAATCCCACAGATTTTATTGCTTAATTCTGCGCTCAAGTTCATTTGTAATGTCCAATGGTTAAAATAGAGATACTACAGTCAAAACCAAGAACACTACTTTTCAGAAAAAATTTGAAGTCATGGATTCTGTTTCGTTAATACAATCTTGGCTGGCCCCAACAAAAGCTCTTTATAAGGAAGTGCTCACATGAAAGCATCCTCCTAACAAGGTTCTTCAACCTATAGGTTTTCTTCTTACATGCTCCTCTCATTCTAGTTCTTCATCTCGTCTTTCAGAAGTTTCCTCTATTTGGAAATAAACGTGATTATGTTTATCTGAATAGCAGAAAGCTGACTGTTGCAACCTTTTCCATTCATCTAGGGTCTTGCATGGGGGAAGAAGGATTCATTGGTGCAGCCAAGGATGACTTGCCGGCTTTTTTTCTTATTGGTGCATGCAGAGTGTTTCCTTCTTAGTATCTATGCTACTGTGTAGTCTCTCAATCTTTCCATATAATTATGATCATAAGTGGAATTTTTTTTTATAAGTTGACATCCCAAATTTCGAATCCTACTTTGAAAAGCTACCCGGCAAGTGATCTGTGGCTACATCCCAGCCTTCTTCTCCCATGCTAGACCCCCGATGATACACATGTTCCTCTGGAAGATATACGGTTGTCATTAAAGTTTTAAGCAGAGTTCACATGCAACGTGAGTTACTCTATAGGCTTGCTCGTTTAATCCTCTTGTTATTATAATCTGGATCTTGGCATGGTAAATTTTATTATACGTGTTTATACTGATTTAATATGTCAATATCTGCATCAGTAATCAAAGTTATCATCTCTCTTAGAATTGAACATTTTGACGAATTTTAGTTTAGTACTCTGGTACTTCCGATCTACCCAAGCAGTAGATGAACAGGTGAAAAGGGAGGCTATCCCTATCGAGAGTCAAACAAATGAAAGGCACCAAGAGTGTTCTAGTCACCCAGCTGAAGGGATAAGAGGCATCGACCCAATTACAAGACTGTTGTGCATCAGCGAACTTCCATTGTGCTATAATTTCTTCTGACTTTAGTTACAACTGCTTTTTATTTTCTGATGAAGTCCAACAGCTTTTACTGTATCTCATTCTATCAAAACTTTACTTTCTGATTTATTCATTACTTGTTTTTCATCATCATGTCAACTGGAGAAGGACATTATATGAATCCCGGTGGTTAACTTTTTATTTGGTAATGTTTTTTGCATCCACCAAGTTTGTACATTATACAGACATGTTCAAAACCTGTTTGTGACTTGTTTTATTTATTAATTTATTCTAAGAATGGTTAAGCCAACAATCTGATAATTCATAATTAATAAATTTATTCTTACTCTCGCTAGAAAGCTGATGCTTAGGGGTAAACATTAATATTGACGACGACAATTGAGCTATTGTGAGTACTTGGTACGATGGCGTTGGCTTCTGTATCTGGTCCAACATTAGCATTCCTTTTTTTTTATAGGAGATGCAAATAATGCCTGGCCTTGCCTTGAACGTAGGAACATTGATATATAGAGGATATTATTTACAACACCCAATAATCCTTGGCAAAGAATATAAGCTTCATATTTCATTTGACAAGTTCCTCTTCCCTGCTTGCTTCTTCAAGCTCTCTCAATCCTCCCACCTTCTGTTCAATCTCCTCAATCAACTCTTCTCTCCACAGCTCTGCCCTTGCCGATTCTTCAATGTCTTCTTGCTGCGTCCACTAACTCCTTATCATCATTAGTACCATGTATATTGCATAAATGCGTCCACCAACTCCTTATCACCATTAGTACCATATATATTGCATAAAGCATAGAAAGGTAGTTAACTCACAAGTCTCTGATTGAACAAAAATTTTATTATAACAAACTCATAAACCCAATGCCCCGGGCCATCTCCTCCATCTGCCCTGTACTCTTCTGAATCATAATATCGATCCTAAGTTGTCCCCAAACAAGAATTAGAGATGATCAAATATTGAAGTTAGGTTACTGTGAGCTGATAAATGACAGACAAGGCCGGTTTGCTTACTTTTGTGGATCCAAAGACACAACAGCCCAGAATGTGAACATGAAATATGCAGAATCTAATATGAACATACCACAAAAAATCACTAATAAAGGAGGCCATTGAAGAACCGATCAAAGACTAGTAGTAATGTAATGACCATAATGAATTTACATATCTCTACTTACAGACTGCCCTTATGGTATTGTCATTTAAATGCCAAACATATTTGTGGAGGATAAGATCTCTTTGACCCTGCGCGTGTTGAACCAGAACTGCCACAAGAGGCCAATCTGGGAATGCTCTTGACCTTCATTTGTCAGCTACCATCCTTCTATTCATAAGCTCATTCTGTAGTCCATGTATCAAACACATATATTCAAGTAATAATAATTCCACAATGAACAAATTTAAATGGAAAAGAACAAAATTCATCCATCACCTGAGATGGGTTTGTGCTCCAACCAAATCTAGACCAACTCCTCAACTGCAAATAGTTACGGCGAATCATGTTGGCAACCAGGCAAGCGTTATATTACCGTTCTCGGCCGTGCACTCATCTCAACCCTCGTAGAGTTGGGAACATGGAAGTGCATATGCGGCTTGGGAGCTGCTCTGCATCCCAGCATTGCTTCTGCCCTTTGTGCCAATTGTTCATATGCGGCTTCGGTTTTGAATCTGTGTAGCACAGGCCTCCAGGAAGTTGAAAGAGGATAAGGAAGCTCTTGGATGCCAATCTTTGGAAAGTCGATTGTGCTATGCATTCAGTTGGGCCCATCATAATTTTCTACCATAGTACAAGGATATATAGTCAAGTGATGTTCGTCCTATGTATTGAGGGTTTGGATATCTGGATATTTAAGTATTCGATTCCCGACCTTTTTAGGTTGCATCGGATCAAGGTTCAAACTTTGATTTGAAGGTATTCGGCAGCGTGTGTTGGATTGCCTTGTAAAAATAAAAGAAAAAAATGTTCTGAATTATACACCTTTCGTCTGTCCACGTAATTTGGTAATGACACTAGCGAAACCACTCAACAGTTTTTAAGTTTGATTGTTGTGTAGACCGAGTTAATTAACCGTCACCTCCCACTGACGGATAACTGCTCCACTTGGAGACTCCCATACAAGAAGACCAATCTACTTCATTGGGAAGATAGAGAGAGGGCCAAGCATTCTTCCAGCTGGTCTATAACAAAATACACAAATTTTAGGAGATATATCCATAGTGAGGAACATTTGGGTGGAGTAGTTAAATCCTTATAAATAAGCATTTTCTGTTGGAGTAGGAGTTCACAGTTCTTTGTTGCCATGTTTCATTGATCAGACATTTTGGAACAGGTACGACCAATCAAATATATAAACTAGCAACTAGGATTTCATCATACTACGTAGCTTAGTAATGCATGTGTCATGTGGGTCTCAAACCAACCTAACATACAAGCTGATGAATTTCATTGGTTGGCTCGTCACACATGTACGGGTATAAATTCTCACCCTTCCAATAACCACATCTCAAGAATTGAATCCAAAGCATTGCTACTACATATTAGCACTTTGGAGGAGTTCGAAGAATGGTGAAGGAAGGGTCTGCAATTGAGAACGGGGAGGCATCCAGGGCAGCTATGGCAAGGGCTGCGGGTGTGAACCGGGGAATATCCATTCTTGACTTCATTCTCAGGCTGGTTGCTCTCATTGGAACGCTGGGAAGTGCTATTGCTATGGGGACAACAGATGAGACACTCCCCTTCTTCACCCAGTTCATCCGTTTCAAGGCCCAGTATGATGATCTACCATCTTTCACGTAAGCATATATATTAAGCAAACTATACATTAACCTCTTGAGCTAGCACATCCACTCTGTTTACAACTGGTTATGATCGATGTCACAATCAATTCCTCCATAATTGATCAGGTTTTTTGTGATAGCAAACTCACTTGTTAGTGGATACCTTGTTCTTTCCCTGCCTCTTTCCATCTTCCACATTATGAGGAGCAGTGCCAAGGGCAGCAGGATCATCTTGTTGTTCATCGACACGGTTAGCAAAACTCTGGATATCACAATTCCATACATTACAATGAAGAATATATCTTGGTTAACATTGAAAAACTTGCAGGCAGCACTAGCTCTTCTCACTGCAGGGGCTTCGGCGGCAGCTGCAATCGTGTACCTTGCACACAAGGGGAATGCCAGGGCCAATTGGTTTGCCATATGTCAACAGTTCGATTCCTTCTGTGAACGCATCTCTGGATCTTTGATCGGCTCCTTTGCTGGGATTGTTGTCTTCATTTTGATCATCTTGTTGTCTGCCGTCGCCCTTGCTAGACGTTAGATGTGTGGCATCGTGAGTACTTGAGAAGAGTATGCAGCTTATTGCATATAAGTTGATCCCAACTTGCAGTTGCTGCGATCCTGTATTAATCATGATGGTGTTTGTGGTATATATTCATGTTTGTTTTAAAAAATTTGATTGTGAATGTTTAATGCAATTTCAATATCTCCAACAACACTAAGTGTATCGATTCTAAATTAGTCATGCGATTGCTTAGTTCAGTAAATTATCACATAACTCAAGGGAACATACTAAAAAAAACAATGAGTATAAAGTTCACCAAACTGTTTGGCGGTACAAAGATGGCTTTGACCCCCATCTCTATGCCAACATGGCGACCAAATAATCCAGTGACTTGAGCGTTTTCTCATTGTAGACAAATGATTCATAAATTTTAGGTGCCCTGACGTAATAATCGAACTGCACAAGAACGTACAAGCATGGTTAGTCATCTTTTTTAAAAAACACTTAGCTAATTCGCTTCTTATTAGCAATCAATCTGGAAAATCCAAAAGTTTCAAGTGTTACAGGCAAGGAAGCAAGAGAACTATGATTAGAAAAAGAGAAGCAGAGCTGTTTATCAAATAAAGTGTACCTCGGCCATGTTGTCAACCAACTCATTAGCAGTCTTCACATAACTACTCGGGCAATTCTCCGGCGAAGTCAATATTGAACTATTTAAATCATAAGAAAGTAGGCCGACTTCAACCTCAGATAGAACCTCACATACGTCCATGACATGTTGCCCAGAATCTCTCTCGTAGCTCGGAGGCTCTTAGTCATAGTTGAAAAAATCGGCCGATTCCGTGCGGAATCGGCCGATTTAAATCGGATCGGCGTCGCGCCGATCCGATTTCGGGGCCGACTCGGTCGGCCCCGAATCGGGTCGTGAATCGGCCCGTTTCGGCCGATTCCGACCGATTTAAATCGGAATCGGAATCGGCCGATTTAAATCGGAATCGGTTTTTTAGGAAATTATCAAAATACCCTAGGTATAATTTTTATTAAATTATTTAAGCATGGGCAAATTGGTAATTTGGATTAAAAACCTAAACCCCTCGATTCCGCCGCCGCGTTCGCTCCGCCGCCCTCCGCCGCGCTTCCGCCCGATTCCGCCGCGATTCCGCCCGATTTCGCCGCGATTCCGCCGCGATTCGGCCGCCCGACGCTCCGCCCGACCTTCCGACCACCCCACCGCCGTCCGACGCTGCGCCCGTTCCGAACTCACCTTCCGCCGTCCGACGCTTCCGCCGTCCGACGCTTCCGCCGCGATTCCGCCGCGCTTCCGCCGCGATTCCGCCGGCCGACGGTTCGTCCGACCGGGCTGCCGACATCGCCGTCGCGAGGCTCGCCGCCGACCGGGCTGCCGCCGGCGGCGGGGGTAGAGAGGGGAGGGTGGCATTCTCGTAATTAAAAGTTGACTCGAGTCTAACCCGAGTCAAAAATAATAATTAATTCTAAATAATTTTAAAAAAATCTTTAAAAATATTTAAAAAATATCATAAACTATAATAAACAGAATAATATCAAAATAACATCAATATCTAATTTTAATATATTTATATTATAAATTATCAAATTATTATATATGACCGATTAAATTAATTTGGACCGATTCAACTGAACCGATTCTTGGCCGATTCAGAACGATTCCGATTCCGATTCCGATTCACGGGAAAACCGATTCCGATTCCGATTCCGATTTATGCAACCATGCTCTTAGTAGTATGTCAAATTCGGGCAGCATATTAGAAAGTGGTGTAATTTGTAATTTATTTGGCTTATGACATATAATATAATAATTATGAACTTGAGAAGTATTTATGTACTAAACCTACTTTTTTTCTACCGTGTAATTGAGAGCCAACTTTTAGAGAGTAATAGGAAAGTGAAAAAAAAGGACCCTTTGATCATCCACTTTTTATCCGGGAAATTTTATTTTTTATCAATTATTTTCAATCTATATTTTTCCTATCCATCTTCTCCCCAACAAATTTGGTATTAGAGCCTTGGTTTTCCTTCATCATCTTTTATTAAAAACCCTTTGAAATTTTTTTTTGTTTTTTTCAAAATTTAGATAAAAAAATCATGACTTTAGATACTCTACAAAAAATTCTTATTCCATTGTTTGATGGAGATGGGGAGAGTTATGATTATTGGAATATATAAATGAAAACACTCTTTATATCACAAGATTTGTGAAAAATAGTAAAAGATGGGTACGAAGAACTTCAAAGTAATGAAGTTCTAGCCACTTCGAGTAAAGACAAGAAGAAAGAGTATAAAGAGAACAAGAAAAGATATGCAAAAGCCCTCTTTTTCATTCAACAAGGAATAAGTAAAACTATTTTTTCATGGGCTATGAGAGCAATAAAATCCATGAATACTTAGGAAATTTTGAAGAATGAATTCAAACGAAACAACAAGGTAATTTTGGCAAAACTTCAAAATGTATGGGCTGATTTTGATAATATAAGTATGAAAAAAAGGTGAAAATGTAAAAGATTTGTCTTCAAGAATTATTGCCATTGTGAATAAAATTAGAGAATAAGGTGAGGATATTACAAATAAGAGAGTTGTTTAAAAAGTGTTGAGAAGCATGCTATCCAAATTAAAACATGTTACATTTATTAAGGAGTTTAAAGATTTATCCAAATTGTCTATTAGTGAATTTATAAGATCTTTTGAGGTGCATGAACAAAGGGTGAATAGAGTAATGCTTACTATAAATCTAGAACAAGCTTTTCAATCAAAGGTGAATATGAGAAATACAAAAAGATAAGAGAATGGTGAGTCTTCAAATAAGTTTCATGATGGAAGAGGAAGAGGACAAAATAGAGGTAATTACAATGGTGATAAAAAAAATTGTAAACGTATAAAAGAAAATTATAATGATGGTAGAAGACAATGCTATGGAAGAGGCCAAAATCAAAATAGGAGAAAAGAATATTATATTTGCAAGAAGACCAATCATATTGCTAAGGATTGCTATTATAGATGTGAGAGATATCCACACCATGCACATGATCCAAAAGATTGTAGGTACAAGCTAAAATATCAAGGTTGTGTTGAAAAGGAAGAGAAGAAAGCCCACTAAATTAAAAAAAAATGACAAAGGAGTTGAAGTATTTTATTCTTGCATGCTTACTTAAGAGGAACATAATAATGTTTCATATGTAGATAGTGGATGTAGTAATCACAAGACCTGAAATAACTTTGTGCAATTTGATGATAATTTTTCCTCTAGTGTGAAGTTTAGAGATGACAAAGCAAGAGAAATTGTTGGCAAAGGTGTAATTTCGATGCAAACAAGTAAAAAACTACCAAATTTATTCATGATGTGTATTATGTACCTACTCTGACTACAAATTTATTAAATATTGGACAATTGCTTCAAAAAGGATATAAGGTGACTTTTGACAACAAAGAGTGTGAAATTCTTGACAAAGGAAACAATCACCAAAGTGTAGATGAATAGTTATAAAAATTTTCAATTGAAAATACCTTCTTGTGAGAATTATGAGTTGAAGACTATTTGTGATGATATATCTCTTCTTTGGCATTTGAGGTATGGTCACTTAAATTTTAGAAATCTTGCTTTGTTGAAATACAAGAATATGGTACTTGGCTTACCACAAATCATTCAAGACCACAAGTTTTGTGAATGATATGTTTATGGAAAACAATATAGGTTGTTATTTTCGGAGTCATCATAGAGGACAAGAGTCCCACTTGAGTTAGTGCATGTTGTTTTTGTGGTCTACCAAATCCTCCAACAATTAGAGGTGCAAGGTATCCTTTTCTACTTGTTGATGATTTTACGAGAATGTTATGGGTTTACTTCTTACACGAAAAATTAAAAGTATTTTTCAAATTTATTAAATTTAAAGCAATGGTTGAAAAATAAAGTGGACTTTACTTAAAAGCTTTGAGGACCGAAAGAAGTGGAGAATTTAATTCAAAGGAGTTTTGAAACTTTTGCAAGTACAATGGCATAAGAAGGGAGTTACTATGAGTTACACACCTCAACAAAATGGTATAGTAGAAAAGAAGAATAGAACAGTTGTTGAAATGGCTAGATGCATGTTGGCACACAAGAACCTACCATATAAATTTTAGGCAAAAGTGGTAAATACCGTTGTTTACATTCTCAATAGATGTCCTACCAACACGGCTGAAAATAAGACTCTATTTGAAGCTTAGCACAAGAGAAAACCCGAAGTAAGTACTTTGAGAATTTTTTGCTATAATGCATATGCTCATATTCTATTACAAAAGAGAAGGAAATTTGATGAAAAAGGTAAGAAATGTCTTTTTATTGATATTGTGAAGAATATAAAGACTATAGGTTATTAAATCTCAAAACCAATAAGTTAGTAATTTCAAGAGATGTGATCTTTGATAAGAATGAGACATGGAAAATGTCTGATAGTGAGGCTCATTTGAAGAGACCATGTGTGGAAGTAGAAGGAGAAGCAAAAAGTGAAATACTACCTATCAATGAAGTTGTTATAGAACATAGAGATATACCAAGTTCATCTTACTCACCACCACCTACTAATACACAATAAAAAGAGAGGCAAGTAAGGCCAGATGACATTGATACAAATTCTCCTCCGAAAAGGGTATGTTATTTACAAGAAATCATGAAATCTAATGTTATTTTTCTTGCATTTGAGCCTCAATACTTTGATGATGCTATAAAACACAAAGAATTAGTACAAGTTATGGATGAAGGGATGAAGATGATTGAGAAGAATCAAGCATGACAGCTTGTTGAAAAACCAAAAGATAAAGATGTGATTGATTTGAAATTGGTGTAGAAGACAAAGTTTAAAGAAAATGGTTCAATTCAAAAGCACAAGGCAAGATTGGTTGCAAAAGGATACTCCTAACAACATGAGATTGATTTCAACGAGACATTTGCACCAGATGTAAGGATGGAAACAATAAGAATAATGTTAGCAATTGCAACTCAATTGAGACTACAAGTGTATCAACTTGATGTAAAATTGACTTTTTGAATAGTGAGTTGGAAGAAGAGGTGTATGTGAAGCAACCTCAAAGATATATAATTGAAGGGTAAGAAGACAAGGTGTACAAATTGAAGAAAACTCTATATGACAATTGATAATTACTTGAAGAGGAATGGATTCTATAGAAGTTCAAGTGAGCCCTCACTCTATGTGAAGAAAGAAGGTGACAACTTTCTCATGTTTTGCTTATAGGTTGATGATTTGATATATTTTAGCAATTGTGATAAAATGTTGATTAATTTCAAAAATATCATCATGAATGAATATGAGATGAGTGATTTGGGACTTATGAGATATTTTCTTTGCATTCAAGTGAAATAAAAGGAGGGCGAGATATTTATTTCTCAAAAAAAGTATGTGGATGATTTGTTAAAAAGATTTAGCATGTCCAATTACAAGCCTATGTCTACACCGATGAGAATGAATGAGAAATTGAAAAAAGATGATAGTGATGAATTGACCTATGAGTAAATATATAGAAGTTTGGTTAGATCTTTGATTTATCTCACAAACACTAGACCAGTCATTGGGCATGGAGTTAGTGTAATTTCAAGATACATGAATAATCCTAACAAAACTCATTTGATGGCCGTTATGAGAATTTTGAAATATGTAAAAGGAAAAAGAATTTTGGCTTGAAGTATGAAGTTGAGAATGAGGCTAAGTTGATTGGATATTCGGATAGTGATTGGGCCGGTTGTCAAGATGATAGGAAGAACACATTGGGATATGTTTTTAGCTTGGGAAGCAATGTTATATCATGATCTTCGAAGAAGCAAAAGACGGTTGCATTATCTTCATGTGAAGCCTAATATATTTTCACCACAAATGCGGCGTGCGAAGCCATTTAGCTAAGGAGAATTATCAAAGATTTTTTGTGAACAAGATGGAAAAATTACAATATTTTGTGATAACATGTCTGCTATTACTATGAGCAAAAATTTTATTTTTCATACTAGGTTGAAACATATTGAGTTGAGGTATCAATTTATTAAAGATCTAATTGAAGGAGAAATTGAGTTAAAGTTCATCAACACTAAGGAACAAATGGCTGATGTATTTACAAAAGCTCTCATTCAAGACAAGTTTGAATTTTTTTAAAAATGATGAAAATTACAAATTAAGAGGGGGTGCTAGAAAGTGATGTAATTTGTAATTTATAGGCATATGGCATATGATGTAATAATTATGAACTTGAAGGGTACTTATGTACCAAACCTATATTTTCTATATCTTATAATCGCGAGCCAACTTTTAAAGAGCAGTAAGAAAGTGGGAAAAAAGAGACTTTGATCATCCCCTTTCTATTTGTAAGATTTTATTTTTTATCAATCATTTTCAATTTATGTTCTTATCATCCATCTTCTCCCCAACAAGGTCTACCTCAAGGTACTTCTCCTTGAAGGAGTTGGTGCCCCAAGTTTGTGCAACTGGAGCGGGTGCTGCTGCCACTGCTGCTGATACTGCTAGCAATGTGGAGATGAGTGAACGTCTGCCGAGTTGGGCATAAGCTGCCAGTGGTCCGGTTGGGAATGCTTGGTGAAGGAGGGCTGTTGGGTGTGGGAGAGGAGGTGCTTGGCGAGGGTGGCCATGGAAGGGAGCAAAAGGTTACATGAGAGACATCAAACAAATAAGATTTCTTGTGTGTAGTGTGCGCAGAGTCTTCCCGCTGCATCAACCAACTGTTCTTTTCTTTATTGGGTGCGGGTGGCGCTAAATCATAGGAAAAAAATTTATTTTGAGCTGATTAGGAAATTCACTCTTATTAGTACAACGAGAACTCAATAAAATTAAAAGTAAAAAAACCAGCCAATCAAAATATAAAAAAGTCTAAAAGAATATAATAAAAGTACAACCTATGGATGGTTACTGATTCAAATTTCGCCAACCTCAATTTCTTTAAACAAATAATAAATATATCTTTCACAGTAAAAGGTTACAGATTCGAACCCGACTAATTTTAAGTTCTAACTTCCTCTTAATAAGAGCTTGTCTGATTATTATGAAAAAAATATAATTAAAAAAATAAATAATTATAATTCATCTTTTTATTCAAATAAAATATATCTTTAAAGTCAATTACAATTTTTATATAAGATATTAAATTATTATAGTCTACTCTCATTATTTAATAAAAAATTATATATAAAATTAAATTTTATTTGATATAGGTCACACATGACGTGACACGAGTGAACATGAATATGTACAATCCTTTCAGTTTATCCAGATTGAATGAAGTTAAACTAAGTTGAACCAAGATGATAATAACATATAATTGGATATCGAAAAAATTAATGAAAGCTTCACTTGTTTTAAAGGAGTAATAAGGAACAAAATTAGTAATTGCAAGCCGTAATACTTGTGGTATTCAGGAATTGGGCCTCTATTATGGGCCGTTCCACCACATAGGACCTTTATTATATTAAATAATTGGGCCCAATAAATTATTCATACCCGGTCAAGTAATTATTAATACCAACGAAATCTGGATTCGGTCTAGTGTTGTAGATTTTTTTAAAAAAAACCTAAAACCTGTATATTTATATAATTATAATAAATAATAATAATATGTTAAACCAAAGACTTTTAACCCAATGTTGACGCATATCCTATTGATATTTTATAATAGGACTCTTTATTTCCTATTCACAAAAGTATTGTTTTTTATTAATTTTTTTAATTAGGGTCTGGCACGTGTCCTCTAACTGATTCATAATATTATCCTATATGTTCTATTCATAAAATCAAATCAAATTATAAATTTACCCTTATTATTACAATTAGAAATTGAAATTTTAAATAATCTAAAAGATTAAAACCAGACCTCTAATAAATCAATTCTTTAGTAAGTAGATTTCTAAAATTAATAAATTTATAAATATCAACTAATTAATAAATAATAATAATTAATATTTTTAGAAATTGACATAATATATATGACTATAATAGGCAGATATTTATTATCATACAAACCAAGCATTAAAAATAAATATTATAAAAATATTTACTTAAAGTATATCATATTCTAAGCCACATGAGAATAGTCAATTACAAAAAAAATGTCTAAATCATATAACATTGTGCATTGCACAGGCAAACGACTAGTAGTATATAAAATAGAAGACTTTTAATTTGATGTCGCTGCATATATTATACTTATTTTAAAATATTACCCTTTATTTTCTATTTATAAAATTATTATTTTCCTTTCAAAGTTTTTTAATCGTT
Organism: Piper betle; assembly: GCA_033002965.1. Classification (NCBI taxonomy): domain Eukaryota; kingdom Viridiplantae; phylum Streptophyta; class Magnoliopsida; order Piperales; family Piperaceae; genus Piper; species Piper betle. The sequence goes on along the minus strand of JAURVB010011983.1, from coordinate 3,425 downwards.
TATTTCCTACTCATATAATCAAATTAAATTATAAATTAACTCTTTTATTATTACAATTAGAAATTGAAAATGTAAATCATCCAAACCAAACTCTAAAATAAATAATTTTTTCAGTAAGTAAAATTTTAAAATTATCAAATTAATAAGTATCAACAAATTAAGAAATAATAATGTATTAAAATTTTTAGAAAAATATAATAATAAGACTGCAATAAGGAAATATCTATTATAATACAAATCAAGTATTAAAAATAAATATTATAAAAAAATTTAATTAAAATATATTATATTCTAAACTATATAAAGAGAGTAATGATAAATAATTAAAAATCATATAATATCGTGCATCGTCCATGCAAGTAAATAACTCAATGATGTAAAGGACTTTGCATCCCGCTTATTATTTGCAGGGCCGCATTGATATCCACGTAGAAAATATCGACGGAGTCAACTTTTAGTTGGACAAGTCCCGTGCACACATTTAAACATGCTCGGCAAATATTAATGGCATCAAAGTAATATGATATTATGATTCGTGTCATTTTCACGTCCAGATTTTGGTTGGAATGATTTTAATTGCCTTGTGTAAGTCCATTAAATTATAGGCTGATTGGGAGGAATATATTGACGTACTTGGTTTGAAATTTATTACATTATAAACTATCAATTAATGACTTTGGACCAATATTATTAGTTTTTATCATAGTTTAAAAATGGGAGATTTGAACTCAATTTGGCGGGCTATAGGGTATACATAGACAACTTCAAGGTCAACTGTAAGCTAACTAAGCCATTTTTGAATAATTTTTATTATTCTTTCAATCGAACTAACAAAAGGATATAAGCAAATTAATTAAATTTTTTTACTTGGCGCAAAGAGTTAATCACTAAATTTGTCAAGAAGAAGTCATTTATAAAACTTGAATGAAGAAGTCATGAAATGGATTTGACTCGAGGCATTTTTAAAGGTGAAAAAGTGTTTTAAAACTATGATTTCCACGTGATCATTCATATTGCTTCTTACGTGTGGTTGGACCGTGTAACATACCAATTTTTAATCTTGTTTTAATTTGAAGAAATTAAGTTTCTTTTAATTTTATGTCAAGTTAATTTTAGATAATTGATCAACCACTCTCATTTATTGGCTCCCTACACCATTATTAGGAAAATTAAAGTTATCCAAATAATATGAATTAATTTGTTGTCATTTATAAAGAGTACGTATTTACAATACACGACACATGTAGTGTTTCTCCTCCATCTTAAAATCACATTTGGGTTTATTTAGGCTCAACAAATGCAACAATTCGCATGAAAAATTGTTTTTTGCTGATACAAAGCATATCAAATAATTATCACGGTCACAACGCTCAGTAAGGAGTGGCCATCTTTCCAAGCCAAGTAATATTTGCAAATAGCAGAAGAGGATACAGTGCATGCACATAACATTGTGCGCATGTGGCCCAGATGGGTAGAGATTACCTTAGAAGTATGGGATTACGATAAAATTGAATGTTTTCGTTGAGAAAAGAAGAACTAAATCCAATGTGGTAACTCGTCCATCTTTATTAATCAATTAAGTTGACCATCCTATATGTATATAGATATAGAATACACAATATCAATGCATATTGTAGCTAAGGTAGCTAGCTAGATGAGATGAAGTGCAACGCGGCATACTCAAATCCTTCGTCAAAAGTATTTCAAATGGACTTAGTTATAGGAATGCATTTGTTAGAGGTCGAGAACAATCAATGTTGTAATTAAGAAACCAGTTGTTATTACAACTTATCGGAGAGAACACAGAATAGTTAGAAGGGTAAATTAGAAGCATTTATGCGGCGGGCGAAGGTGTATTGAAGGGTTACCAATTATCGAGATCAGACTAAACAAATGTGTTTATTACCTTCATATAATTGGGGATTCAACAACTTGTGCAGATGAGATGTCTCTTAAATACGAACTAACTTACCTTTAGGAAATTGAACATTTTAAGACACGTATCACACCCTTTAAGTACATTTTTAGATTATCAAACATTCCAAATGAGTTATTTTCAGCCTTTCTTTATGCAATTTAAAAAGTTTACTAATTAAGCCTGAGATGTGTCATAAACAGTATGCACTACTTCAATTAGCCTCGTACCATTATAACGGCAGGCAAAAGACAATCAAAGGGATTAATATTATCTCCTGGAAAAAGGCTAACCTACGTTAGAAATCCACAAATATTAAGACTTTCAAAGTTGTAAGTTAATATAGATCATATTATCAAGAGGGAAGGAGATTGATTCTAACAAATCCTATGACAAACCCGCTATAACGGTCCTACATTGGACCCAATTACTATAATTAGTGGAATATAACCGCTTGTTATGATTAATTCTTTTGACTCCATTAAAGCAATCAAAAAATTGTAAAAGTATGACTTGTTGTAATAAGTGCTACAACAAGCAGATACAACAAAGAGAAGATAATTTCAAATGCATAAAACCAATGATTTGTATTGATAATATCAAAGAGTATATAAATACATAATGTAACACCCCAAATCTTGTTTATGTGAGGGAACCGAACTAGAATGTCACCCGTCTCAATTAAGTCGGTTAACCGAACCCAACTCCTGCGAATCTATTCTTGGCGTCTCAAGATAGAAGATGTCAATCGTTATGCATGGATGAATACATAAAAATAACCCTAAAATGCTATTACAGGATGACATGTCAACCAATTCACAAACCAAATAATCACGATGAAATTTAATAAAATTCATAAAATAAGGCAGATCGAGTCTCCCCTAAAAGTATAATTAAGGGCTACCCTATCAAATCAATATATATATATATATATATATATAAAGAGCCACTAGATCAAAATCCGGCGGCTCTCGTTTATTTCCCTATCCTTTCACTCAGCGTTGCCCTCCCTTGCTAGCGCCCGCTATCGCGGCCCCCACCCCAAGCTGGCACCCTTCACCACCAACCCCCCCTCCTCCGCCACCGCTTGATTCCATGCCGCCCCCCTCCGCTACTGCCCGATTTTGCGGCCCCTCTCCCCCCTCGCCCCCATCCCAGTCGGGCACCCGCTAGGGTGAGGGGGGGAGGGCCGTGGAATCGGGTGGTGGAGGAGGGGGCGGCGCAGAATCGAGCAGTGGTAGAGGATGGGGGGTTGGTGGTGCAGGGTGCTGGCTCAGGGCGGGGGCCATGGCGGCGCGGAATCGAGTGGTGGCGGAGGAGGGGTTGGTGGTGCAGGGTGCCAGCTCAAGGCAAGGGCCGCCGCGGCGGGCACTGGTGTAACACCCCAAATCCGGTTCACACTCGTGAACCAAACCGGCATGTTACAGGCCCCGGTTAGGTCGGCTAACGCGAACCTAACTCGTGCGGATCGAATCTCGGCGTCTTAAGATGAAGATACGATCTGTCATGA
>JAURVB010011982.1:0-13111 GCA_033002965.1 Piper betle | reverse complement strand
AATAAAGTTGACAATGATAAATAAACATTTAAAAATTTACCCAATCATGGCAAGAGCATGAAATGATCAGCACCAAGACTTGGTTCCAATAAGGATGCCTCCTAGAAATAGCAGTTACATAGTCATGAATGGTAATTTCCATCATTCCAACCCCACCTTATTCAGTAAAGGGTGAACCATCCCAATACACTAAAGGGAGAAGAACATGTACCTCTCTGGTTCAGGTCACGAACGGGTTGCCCAAGTCCACATCATGGATGAACCTCCCGTTGAGAGATCAATGGCAGGCTTTGGCCCGTCGTGGAACAACGGCGGGTCCTCTGAGAAATGAACATCTTGAATGTCTCTCCATCCCCAAATAGCCCTGCAAGCATTTCCAGCCATGATACTCTTCAATCTTGCTGCAAAATGGCTGATCAACAGCCACGCCCACCACACCTTAAAGTTCAATATAACCATATATGTTGACATGTCTTCTCCTTCTGATACCAAAAAGTGCGGAGACACGAACTCCTAAACCAGAATCCTATGATTAGAAATGACAGAACTAATATGTTGGACCTCGCATAAATGAGCTGGAAGAAATTTACTTGGCTTTAACCTTATGATTTTGTGGATCGAGCTGGAATTCGAATGTCACCTCGTTTTATTCAAGCGTGATCCACGGGAAGCAAAGTGGGCATGTGAACCAGATTTTGCGTGTTACAGCATTAATTACTCGAAAAATAGTTTGAACCCCGAATCAGCACGTACTTGTTGGAATTTAGACATGTTTTCTTCCTTCACGAACCTGTATGTTTTATCCTGAAGAGTGAATTTCATGAAGGAACGTGGGCAAATTAGTAGTTCTCGTATCACAGAAGGAGAGAAATCTCAACACTTTGGCTTACACGATCATCGAGCAAAACGCCACGGGCAAGCTTCAAAGCTGGTGATTGAGAAGATTGAATTTATTCTATGACATCTCATCCTTCAAATTTTGTTAGTTTTTGAAGATGTCTTAATCTTCAATTGGCATTATTTCCTCAATTTCACATCATGATGCAACTCGACATTTGACAAGCGGTCCCTTCTTTGAATAGACAATAATCTATGCACGAAAAAAATGAATGGATTGTATAAAACCGTCCACCCAGTTAGATAATATTTATATATATGTAGAGTGATAAGTGGATGATCATGAACAAAGATGGAGGTATATAGAATGAGAATGGTTGGTGTAAGAATATGTATAAATGGATAGATATTACCTGTGGAAGACATGGGCATTGCAGGTAAGGGAGTGCCAAAGGGGACGTAGTTCGGATCGGAGAAGGGAGACGAACGATTGCCGGAGGACGAAGCCTCTCTAATGGCGAGCCTCGCCCTTGCCAAACTCGCCTCCACTCGCTTTATCGAACCTCTGCCCAACTTCTTCCTCCACATCATAATGCTCTCCATACTCCTTCAATGCCCAATCAATTATCAACTCAACTATTGTGTTGTTAATCATGTGAAATGAATTGTTCATAACTAGTAATATGCCTCACAACCATGTTTGGAAGCACCTGCAAAGGATTCTATATCACTTACTCACCTACACTGAATTGTTGCAATTATAACTCAAAGTAAGTAAATAAAAAAGACAAATAGCTCACTTGTGTGGGTGGGAGAGCAGAAGCAGCCTGATGATGCTGGTGTTCATAGGAGTAGTGAATGGAAGAAGGAGGTTGAGCCAGCAAGCTGGTCTGAGATGTCCTAGAACCTCTTTTCTCTTCATTCCATATTGATGGGTCATTTTCCTCTCCCTTGTACGTAGAAGAAGAAGAAGAAGAAGAAGAAGAAGAAGAGGTAGAGGAATTATAAGGAGGCAAGGAAAAGCTGAAGGAAGAAGGGCTGGGACGGAGAACGACAACGACCGCGGCGACGAGGAGAAGAGGGAGAATGACTAGAAGAGAAGAAATGACAAGTGAAGGCGTTGAAGAGGAGGAACTGGAGGTTGCAGGCATGGCTAGTTTCAGCTTTCATGGCAACTAGGAGCTCATTATATCTGAGTTTGATATGTGTGATTTGAAGAAGACAAGCCCATAAGTGGAAGTAGCGAATTGTTTGAAGAGGAAGAAGAATTGGAGATTAGAACCATCTTTATCCCTTCTACAAACGAGAAGCCACAATTGAAGAAGGAGAAGATTGTAATAATGTATTGTTGCTTCAAGGGTGCTTGGTTGAAGCAAGTCAGATGTTTAGAGTGCGGTGTACGCATCTGTACCCCTTACAATTCAACCACCCTATAATCTTTGCATAATCCTAGAAAAGAGTTGAAACAGTGAGAATAATTATATGTTTAGTATTTACTTTTACCACTTCTTTATACTACTAAACACGCAAACCCATATGGTAGTATTCTAGCAATCTCTTTAGCTTATCCATCAATCAGGTTCAGAAAATCACCCCTTTCAGTAATTTCGTGATATTTTTCTATAAATTAGTAATTTTCAACAATACTTTCTAAAGTTTTTTTGCAAAATCCAACCCCAAAAAGCGAGGTTTGATTGATAGATTTGAACTGCCTTTTGACAAGTGTCAATTTCACATGGTTAATCACCAGGTTTAATAGCTTGGGTCAATTATTATTTAATATGATAATGTAGTAAACACAAGTTTTGGCTCTTCAAGCTCGTTACTAAGCGGTACTAACTGGTTTTTATTAGTAACCTTATATAATAAAACATTTATCTTTTATTGAATCCCATAAAATAATATTTATAAATATTTAAAATAGAGTGTACATGTAAGAAAGGTCGATGAAATTATGATCTTTTATGATACATCTATATACCTACTTTTAAAATTAATTTTTATTATATTATTTTGATAATCAAGATGAAAATGTTTGAAGTATTGGGTTGACTTGAAAATTTATAATTACCCATATTATTTATTTTTCTATGGATTTTGCATAATGAGTTTGATGTGTATGATTTGAAGAAGACAAGCCAAGAAGTGGAAATAGTGAATTGTTTAAAGAGGAGAAGAATTGGAGATTAGAACCATCTTTGGGTACTTTCGCAATATTTTTTTGATAAATTCGTAATTTTCAACAATATTTTCTACAATTTTTTGCAAAATCCAACCCAAAAAAAGCGAGGTTTGATTGGTTGATTTGAACTGCCTTTTAGCAAGTGTCAATTTTGCATGGTTAATCACCAGGTTCAATAGCTTGGTATCGATAATTATGTAATATGATAACATAGTAAACACAAGTTTTGAATCTTCAAGTTTGTAATTAAGTGGTACAAACTAACCTTATATAATAAAACATTTATTTTTAAGTGGATCCCATAAAATAATACTTATAAATGTTTAAAATATATTGTATAAGTAAGTGGTCAATGAAGTTTGATCTTTTTCAATACATCTATATACCTATTTAAAATTTTTTTTAATAAATTATTTAATAAACATTTTAAAATTAATTTTTATTACAATTTTTTTGATAATTAAGATGAAAATATTTGAAGTACTGGGTTGACTTGGAACACACTCAAATTAAGAATACATTTAACCTCTAATTGGAACACACTCTAATTAAGAATAATCTCCAACTGGGAGATATATCCAATTGGGAATACTCAAGAAGATATATATCTAATTGGGAACACTCAGGAACATTGAGAACACTCAACAAGATACATATCCAATTGGGAACACTCGGGAACACTCAATACATATCCAATTAGGAACACTCAACAAGATACATATCTAATTGGGAACACTCTGGAACATTGGGAATACTCAATAAGATACATATCTAATTGAGAATACTCGGGAGCACTCATCAGGATACATATCTAATTGGGAACACTCAACAGACAAAGACAGTACATAATGAGGAGAGGCTCTCCCTCCTCTAAAAGAGAGAAGGAGAGCCTCACGAAGTATGCAATGATACACTCAATTTAGTTGTACTCTCTTCTATTCTATTTCACTCACAATACAACTACATATATATAGAAACATAACCCTGTATATATCAAGAGCCAAACACTAAATACTCATTGTCTATAATAATTCTTCTTAAATTCTTCGTACTTCTTAGAATAACTCCATATTTTTACGATTCTCCATGTAGTTGCATGTCGGCTATATTCATCATATGATGAGGGATTCCCAACGGTAAGCTCAAGCTATTGCTACATAGACAACTTAAAACATATGGTATTAATAATTTAACATTAATCGGTCATCACTTTAATAATAAAAACACTTAATATGATCGTCTGACAGTCTAAACAGTACCAAAATATGAAACTAATGACTTCAGACTATGCAAAAACAACTTCCAATATTATAGCATAGTTGATATAAAGGTAAAAACATCTGAGATTGCTGGAATGGAAAGCGTCTTAGAAGCACTCACATATGCTGAACTTCATCCACCGTTTTCTATCTATCCATCTTCATTACGAAAAAAAAACAAATAAAAAGGCTTTTGCAGGTTAAAGAACCATAGAAGAAAGTACAATCAGGTGTCAATCCCTGATTGGGCTCAAAACTTGTACCTCCTACATACTTACAGGGTCTTACATAATTGGGCTGGGACCTGTCCCTAAATGTGCACCAAAATCAGCTAAAGTAGCACATCAACTTTTCTCAAAATGTAAATTTTCTCACATATTCTGAACTTCATCCACTGTTTTCTATCTTTCCATTTTCATTATGAAAAAAAAAACATAAAAGGCTTTTCAGGTTAAAGAACCATAAAAGAAAGTACAATCCATGATTGGGCTCAACAATTGTACCTCCTACATACTTACAGGGTCTTACATAATTGGGCTGGGACCTGTCCCTAAATGTGCACCAAAATCAGCTAAAATAGAACATCAACTTTTCTCAAAATGTAAATTTTCTCGCATATTCTGAACTTCATCCACTGTTTTCTATCTTTCCATTTCATTATGAAAAAAAAACATAAAAGGCTTTTCAGGTTAAAGAACCATAAAAGAAAGTACAATCCCTTGATTGAGGCTCTAAAACTTGTACCTCCTACATACTTACAGGGTCTTATAATTGGGTTGGGACCTGTCCCTAAATGTGTACCAAAATCAGCTAAAATAGAATATCAACTTTTCTCAAAATGTAAATTTTGTTATCTCTTTCAGTAAAAGGTCTTGTTTGTAATTTGACTCAAATTTGCCAATGCTAAGGAACAATTAGGTCCCAAAATTTTTTATTGTTCGGCTCCTTTCGGAATATCCACCTGAGTATTGTGTATTGCTGCGCAGGGCTTCCACATTAATGTCATGCATTCCTTCTGAAAGGTACGAATGTATTCGTACGTGAGATTCTACTAATACAATCAGAGTCAATTCCAGTAAACTTATTCAACGTTCTTATCGACAAATGAATAGATCAAACTAAGAAATAGATTTCGAGCAGGGATCGGTACCCTATTAAACTATAAATTGTAAAATTATATATATATATATATATATATATATATATATATGATAAGTACATAAATAGCCCCTTCCATTCAACGGAAAGCGAAAACTTTCCGGTTCCAAATTTTTAAAACTGTCAAATTACGTAGTGAGGCCACTTCCCACGGTACCCTGCAAGACCCTTCTTCCCCACCTCCCTCCCTACAACCCTTCTGCCCCACTTCTAGCAAGCAATTGTAGGTTTCCATCTTCCATTCCAGCTATTTGTGTTCTGCACTTATCATCTCTACAACACCAACTTCATTAGAAGAAAATTAGCAATTACAGGTAAGGAATCACTTTCATTTTTTAGTGGAAAAAGTTTTTTTTATTCAAATCGATTAATGCATAACAACAAAAAAATACTTTTTCTGATGAATTTAAGTTTTTTAAGCTGATTTCCCCCCTTTTGTTGCTGACTATATGCTTGTTGAAATCTTCTACACTACGTGCTCATCTATTTGTATTTTTTGATGGTGAGGATGTACACTAAATCTGGTCCCTGGGGGGAGAGGGTGGATCAGCTTGGGATGATGAGCATATTGGGGGAATTAGGCAGATGGTGATCGAACATGATAAAGCTATTGACTCCATCCAGATTGGGTATGATGTAAAAAGAACTTTAGTTTGGGGTGACAGCCATGGAGGAAGAAGAGGTGGCTCAAGAACAGTGGTAAGCTGTCTTTTTATGACTGTTCATGATCCCAAATCAGTTTTTGTTTCGCATATTACTTTTGAAGAAAATGGAAACTTTGCCGCTGCACGACTGTGATTAAAAAAAACATGGATTAGCCAACGTGTAGGCGTGGCTATAGCCGCTGCACGGCCGTCGGCCACCACCCAACGTTGACAATAATGTATTTTGTTAAAAACAAATTATTAACTTTTGCCTTGGGGTGCCATGATTAAGTGGTGCTAAAATTTAACCTTGGTTTAGCAACGAGAATGCAGTAGCTAGATTTAATCACGGTTTTCGGTAGTAGCTACAGCATGATTTCAAGTGTAGCCACGGTTAATAGTGGCAATATTGAATTTGACACCGCAACAACTGCAATAGTTAACCCCGTGGCAATTTGCTGCGGGAAAGGGCCAATTGCCCAGGTTTTAGGATGTTGCAGATGACCATTTTTTTACTAGTGTCTAAAAGCTCATGTTAACTTAACATATTTCCCAAGTTATTTTTGAAAAATATATCTTTATCATAGTGGAACTTGAATGAATCAACCTCGCATGCGGCTATGCCAATGAATTGAAATGATAACTAGAAAATGACCAATTGTAACAGTTAGGCTCAAGTCAAAACTCATATATTTAACTCTATCTTTCAAAATAGTTAAACCGAAGATGATCTCTAGGCATACCACTATTAATATGTTGGATTTATTTTATTATCAGATATGAGACTAATTTTGTGTATGTTACACCAACTAATAAAAAACTTGGTACTTATTGAACATCCAATCACAATTTACAAACAATTAGAAATTAATATGATAACAACATTGATGTTGATTTTTCATAATTTGTAACTTGATTTCCAAAAAATATCTAATTATTTCGTCGTTTCACCTTATTGATTGTACCTGGTTCAAGATGCGTGCCAATGCAGGTCGGTTTTTTTCAAAAACTAGGAGTTACCCACTTCAGTCTAGCTTGGGGAGTGAAAAAATATTTGTTCTATCTTTCGTGTAGATGAAGTTTGGATTTGGGTTTTCTCTAACTAGTCCAATTCATTGATCAATCTGGCATGCAGATTAGTCTGAACTACCCAAAGGAGTTCCTGGTTGGAATGAGTGGATCATGGGGGAATTTCGAAAACAAAGATGTGATCAGATCACTCAAATTTCAGACTAACAGGAGAACATATGGGCCATATGGAGTGCCGGAGGGCACCTCCTTCTCTTATTCAGCAGACGGAGGAAAGATAGTGGGTTTTTATGGCAGGTCTGAAGGTCTTCTCGATGCAATTGGTGTTCATTGCAAACCCCCTGGACGTAAATCACGTTTGGAATTGTTTCTCCCAACCTCATTTTGTGACACCATTGTGTGTTGCCAATGCAATTGGAGCATTTTTCGCTGTTGTTGAACTGATCAGTACTGTGATCTCTATATTTTTTACCATTATTTGAAACATGGGAAATGTTGATCAATAGGTGCTTTGTTAAACTTGACATTCCATGAATGGTTACTTATTCTTCATACACATGCTTTGGAAACAATGTAATTTGATACTTAGCATTGCATTGGGTTAGTCCCACGTCAGTTTTGAAGTAAGAGATGCCCATAAGCTTAATGGATCCATCATATCTTTTGTTTATGTAACAAAACTCTTTTCTCGTGTCTTTCATTTTTTATTGGATCAAAATTTTATCTACTTGAATAAAATATCTTTTTTGAGCTTATGGGAGTGTAGAATGCATATATATGTTATCAAACAATCATCTCAATAAAACTAAATACTTCAACAATATCAGCATAAATATTCACATAAATATTTATTTCAATTTTAGTGGTCTAGGTAATTGATCATGAGCATATATTCCGAGAAATTAGGAACAAGTAGGTAAATGAAAGGAATTCCTTAATAGACCAAAGGCATCTTTAAGCTCTACATAACTTATCAACTAACTTTCAAAATCCTCATCTAAATTTCCTTATTCCAACCTTCCCGAAGGAGAAGATACTTCCCAGGGCGTTCATATAATGGTAAGATTAGTTAGTATCACATCAGTTAAACTTAAACTAGCCACACATTACAAATTTTTCTAGGTAAAGTTTCCCCATCACAAGTCTCTCTATAAGCTACAAACTTCTCTAGGTAAGGTTAGTTAGTATCACATCAGTTGCATCACAAGTCTCTCTACATTGATTTGACCTTGTGTACATAGCAATAGCAATCCACCGATGGGCATCTCTTTCCTTTCTTTGTCTTCCTCAAAGTTACTGATATTTACCTTGGGGAAAAAAGCTCTACTGATATTTGTCCATTGATCTCTGCCTCACCTATATCAAAGTATGTATAAATGTATCCAGATTCATATGGGCACTTGTGTGTTTCTACCCAGATTCATCCTTGTATATATTATACACGTATAATGTGCAATGCATTCGTACAGCTAAGCCACGTAAAACAACAAAGCTTACCAATGATAGGGGATCAAAGAGGAAGCAGTCACCGGCGCCAGGGGAAGGCAGTCGCCGGCGCAAGCGGTCACCGGTATCATTCGAAAGCCGCGGTGGGGCTTTGGGGAATGAAGGTGATAAATATGGTGTAATATTATACCGGACGGCTCGCATGTACTGCATGCACTTCGGTTTCCACAAAAATCGGGGCATCAAACCTGCTTCGTTGCAACTTACCTCACACCAGATTGGATACCATGATAACATGAAGGCCGAGGCAAAATTAATCTTGCTACTTTATAGGCCATATAGTAGATTTGATCTTTGGCAACAGATGATTTCGTATTTAGTTGGCTCAATACTATGCATAGAATATTAAACAACGTGCCTGAATGAAGCCCAAATGAAGAAGATTCAATCGACTAATTTATGTTTCATGCAAATATCCTGATTATTATGTCCTCCTCAAATATTCAATGAATGAGAGTTGGTAGCTATTCTTATTTGTGGTATGTGCTCATGTTAGTATTGTTAATATGTGTAATTATATTAATGATATGTAGCCCATTGTGACACTTGTAATACTAAAAGAATCCTGAAATACCAACTGAGGTAACTATTTGTTTTTCCATGGAAGATAAAGGGTTTCAAAGCTTTTCTATAAATTGAACTTCATTTGCCTCATTCTGATAATAAGGCAAACAGAGAAAGAAGTACAGGATGGGAGGAAATAAAAAAGAGAAAAAGAGAGCGAGAAAAATAGGGAATATAAAGATAAGAAAGAAGGATCAGAGATAAAAAGAGGGATCAATATTCACTATTGAGTGAATAATCTTCTTGGGATCAATATTCATTGAGAGAGAATTGGGTAAGTAATCTTCTTGGGATTAATATTTATTAGTTTAATCTTATACATAGTATTGAGAGAGAGAATTCGGTGAGTAATCTTCTTGTACATTCCTATATGTTTGATGACTGAAATCATCTTTGGTTGAAGTAGTGAATTATTCATTATTGTCCAGTGGTTTTTGACTCTCAATAGAATGAGGGTTTATCTTATTTCGACGTTAAATTTTTGTTTTTATAGTTTTGTTTTATCTTATTTCTTAGGCATTATCTTTCCCATACTTATATTTGCTATTGTTGATCTCTAATTTTGGGGATTATTCTCAATAATTGGCACTGTCTGTTGGAACTTTATTTAATTGGATTTTGATTTGAGTGGGAGTCATGGCAAACACTTTCAAGATTGGGAAAATTGAGAAATTTGATGAAACAAATTATTAAGGCAGAGGATGCAGATTGAGGATTTCCTATATGAGGAGCAACTACATCAACCGCTCGTATGTACCAGCCAGAAGCGATGTCAGCCGAGGAGTGGGCCTTGTTGGATAGGCGAGCCTTAGCTATCGTTTGATTTTATTTAATTCAGTCGGTGGTTTTTAATGTCTCCAAACAGACAACTGTCAAAGGGTTGATAGAGGCATTAGCTTGTGTTTATGAGAAGTCATCAACCTCTAACAGGTTATTTTTGTTGAGGAAACTTTTAAGGATGCCCGAAAGTAAATCTATTACTAATCATTTAAATGATTTCAATAAAATTTGGGTACAACTTGAATTTGTGAAGAAACCTTTAATGAAGATATTAAATCTCTAATGTTCATGTCTTCTTTGCTGAATAGTTGGGATATGGAAATTACATCTATAAGTAATGCATCAAAAGAATAACTAAAGTTTGATGAAGTCCTAGGTGCAATCTTGAATTGGGAGATGAAGAAGAGGAGTATGGTAAATAGCACACCGTCCATCTCAGCACAGTTTTGTCGGTGGACAAAAGCAAGGGCAAAGAAAGAGGAAGAGGTCAGAGGTCCTAAGAACTAAGGGTGCTCTAAATCCAAAGGAAAATTCAAGGGTAAGCCTACTTGTTGGATTTGTGACAAGGAAGGACATGTAAAGAAGATTGTCCCGAATGTAGCTAATGTTGTTGTTGGTCATGAAAAGAAATTTTATTTATCTCCTCGTGATGATTACAACATAAATACATGGTATATTGATTCAGGTATTTCATTTCATTATACTTCTTACAAAGAATGGTTTTGTGATTTTGTGAATCGTGAGTTGGGATATGTAACTATTGGCAATGGTCAAAAGTTAAGGGAGTAATTCATTTGAAGATGCATGATGAAAGTAACTTATTCTTAAAGAGGTTACATATATACCTGAATTAAAGAAGAATCTTATATCTCTAAGCTGAAATTAAAGAAGAAAATTAAAGAAGAATCTTATATCTCTAAGCTGGACCAAGAGGGTGGAAGATCAGTAAGGGCGCATTGGTAGTGATCAAGGGGAAGGCGGTGGAAACACTTTACCTATTATCTACCAAGGTAGATCAATTGTTTCTTTGGCCGCTGAGAAGAATGATGTATCAACTTTATGGGATAGAAGACTTGGTCACTTGAGCGAGAGCGGGATAGGGATCTTAAATTGCAAGAAGGTTTTGATAGTGTTTTAGGCAAACAGAAACGGGTCCGCTTTACAAAGGATGGGCGAGAGATGAAATCTAAAAGGTTGGAGTGTATGTACAAAGTATTGGTGTTTCGAAGTCAGGATGTTGTATTCAATGAAGAGTACATGTACAAAGATAGGAAGGAAAAAAGAGTGAGGTGTCAAAAGAAAAAGAATATATGGAGCTTGGTGAGACAGATGAAGAGATACCAAGTGTTGAAAATCAAATATTTGTTCTAAGTGATGAGGAACAATTATCTTCTAAAGAGACCAAACAAGAAGGTGAGTCACACAAGCTGATCAACCAAATGGTGATAAATCAGATTCTGAATATTCTAATGCACAAGTTGAAATGACTCAGAGTCACCACAAGAGATAGTTGTTACTCTAGACTACTCAGAAATTAAATTTAATTGTAAAATATATTTTGTATATTGATGCAAGAGAACCGAAGTCCTATAATGAAGCCATGAATGACAAAGCTCATTTTAAGTGGGAGTTGACCATGAAGGATGGGATATTATCATTAGAGAAGAATCATACATAAGAGTTAGTGAAGTTGCTACTAAAAAGTAAGGTTCTACAAAATAAATGGATCTGTCGGGTCAAGTATAAGTTGGGTGAGTGAAATCTTGTAATCAAAATAGCATTGAGAGAGAGAAATCTTCTAATCTCAATAGTATAAGTTGGGTGAGTAATCTTCTTATACATCCCTATATATTTGATGACTTTAATCTTTAGTTGAAGTAGGGAATTGTTTGTTATTGTCTCGTGGTGTTTGACTCTCGATAGAAGGAGGGTTTTCCACGTTAAATCTTTGTTTATGTGGTTTTGTTTTATCTTATTTCTTAGGCATTATTTTTTCCAAACTTCTGTTCGCTGTTGTTGATCTCCAACTTTGGGGATTTTTCTCAACAAGTATTCGCTGTTCAGAAGATGGACAAGGAACTTCCTTTACTATTCCTGCAACCTATCCTTTTAATTGAAACTCTGCATTGTTTTTTTCTTTTGCAGGTAAACTATTTTAATGTTCTTTTTCATCGAGATGGGCTTGGTGTTCAGTCTACTCTACTCTATCGTACTCAAAAGAAATGCATTCTCCCAAAAGACTTTCCAAGTCTTCAATCGACTGTGGCGATTGATTGGTTTAATCTTGTTTAAAGTACCATCCATTGGGATTCATTTCAACACGGACATACACCAATCATGACAAGGGCGGAGAAGGGCTTGTTTGAAAGCATTTTGAATGGCGAATACTCTTGAAATTGTGCAAGAAGAACCCAGCTCTTAGGCGGGTTGTCCTCACGTCATCTTCTGCAACAGTGAGAGCATGATTCTTTTCTCCCAGATGAAGCAACAGGCATCGGTTTGTAGAACCTATAAAAAAGAGATGGTTGTGGTGCGAAGTACTCTTGTGCACCTACGTAACTCGGCTCGCGCGCAACCCCGCCCCCTTATGTTATGAAAGAATTGAGCTTCTTGCTGGGCTGGTTATTCAGAGCCTGGAATTGGCTGCCTGATTTCATCCCGTGCGTCAGGGGTTACTATGGCGTGGCTGAATGTAGAGCAGTCCGCTCATACAGCATTTGATCAGTAGATTATTTAGAACTTCGCTAGCAGCAGACGATGGATGAGGTGATAGCGGATGAAATAATAGAAATTGAGTCCATGGCAAAAGTTGTACCGCCTGCGGCAGAGATTTCAGAAACTGTCAAAGAGTCATCGTTCCCGGCTGTCCTATGTTTATGTTTGCTTTATTGAGTGTAGACCATATTTAAGTCTATCGAGAAAAGCAGGGGGACCAGGTGAACCGACAGGATCGACGAAGTTGAGTAGACAAGCGCAAGCTGAAAGCAAACCGTGCATGAAGCAAAGAGTGGAGTTACATAAGGGACTCTAAGGCGAGCTGTAAGCTCTAGGCAAAGGTATGTATGAGAGGCTTGCCGAGTGGAAATGACACAGGGCCGTCAAATGCTGGTCCATCTAATGGGGCCCCTATGGACTCAGCTTTTCCTTTAGCC
>JAURVB010011981.1:0-24240 GCA_033002965.1 Piper betle | reverse complement strand
GATTCACCAACCCCAAGCATGAAAAAGTCTGCCTCAAAAAAAAAAAGTTTTTGAAACTAAAATGGTAGTCTTGCTATTATAAAAAATATGTTCATTTAGGAATAAGTTTTCATTCTCCGGCTGATAAGTAATCTTAAAAAAAATTATTTTCTAATAAAAAGCTCCTGAGGATAATATTAGGGTGGGGGGACCTACCGGAGACGGTGCAAATTGGAATGTAGTGATCCATTTCATCATCCCAGGTCAAAGGTTGGGCATGTTATCTTCCGAGCATGCCCGCGACCCACTAAGATGATGTAAAACACGGTGAAGTGTACCGGAAGAATACAACCGTTGGATGGGAGGAACGAAGCTCGTGGACGGTCACCTGGACGTTGCCAAGCCCCAGTGGGAACGCTTGACTGAATTGCCAGAAAAAGTAGCCACATAGCCAATAGGAACAGAGGATTGCCCAAGAAGCTTCCTTCGCTGGATTGTGAGTAGCCGCCTTCTCGGTCCGATTCCGTAGAAACTGTTAAACTTGCCGGACCCAGCCAACATTTATCCGAAATCATTTCCCACTGCCAGCGAACCTTTCTCCACGTTTGAAAAGTAAACGTGCTTTGATTGGCCACTGTACCATGGATTTTTCCCCAACTCTTAAGTTGGCATAAATAGCTTAAAATTAGTGCAGGCAGCGTGTTTTTAACCATTAAGAGTATAATTTATGAGCACAATACCCTGTAATAACTGTTTTTGTAAAGCTCGAGAATCATGATGAACCTTTATAAAAATAATTTTTATAATTATTTGATTTAGAAGGTGGTTATCTAATAATTTTTTTAAAGCCAGTTTATTTAAATATACAACAATAAAAAAACACTCAACAGCTTATATAGGTCACTTTATTTAAATATCTCGACGCTCGAATAAAATTTTGTACAATTAAAAATTACATTTTATAAGACATCTTATAACTTTTCAAAAATACTAATTAAGTACATAACTATTTTTTTGCCTTCAACACATAAAATTATGATATAAAAGAATTTATAGTCACACAACCTATTTTATCATCTCAAATTTCAATCATTCAAAAATTTTAATAATTTTAAGTCAATTTAGTGGTTATCTTTGTCCTCTTTTTTATTATTTTACATACTTTTTTTCAAAAAGTCTTTTATCATGTCTACGATAATGTCTCACTGTGCTATTAATTATTATATAATAAAAGATGTTTTGTAAGTAGAAACAGTGAACTCACTACTATTATTAATTATGTCACTACAAAAAATATTTTATAAGTCACTTTAAAATTATTATATATTTTCTTGTATATATATATATATATATTGAAAAAAGACTTAGCCAATCTCCAATTAACTTATAATAATTTTTTGTTAAATATTAAAAAAATCTCCACTTATGATTTTATTTTGCACAGCACCTTCAAATATTTTGTCTACTTTTCTCAACGAGGGTTAGGAATTTGGTATAATAATTATTGTAGTAAATTTGCTGTAATACTTGTATGATTGATTTAATTTTTTTTAATTAAAAAGTTAATTTAATTATTATAATTAATTTTTAAAATATTTTTAATTAATAAAATTCATATTAATTATACAAGTGTTACGTACAAATTTGAGGTATTACTTACTAAAGTAAATCTCCGGCAGTCTGTGAGAACACCACCCACTCGGAGTCGGACATGGCGCGGACAAATTGCAATTGGGTTTACCGGCCAGCCACCAGCCCCCCTATAAATACCACCCCCAACACTCGAATACCTTCGGTCCCTGCTTCCTTCCAATTTTTGGTCACTCCTCCGAGCGGTTTTGTGGTTTCGGCGCTCCCTTGCTATACTCCCTACTCCACTCCCTCCCCGCCACCCTCCTCCATCTCTCGGTATTACCTTCAATCCTTGCAGCGTTCCTTCTTTTCGATTCGATTGTTCCCTTATCGTGTTGCTTGTGATTCGTTGCGCTTTTGATTGATTGCTATTTGTTGGTGGTAGTTTGATGGCCATTGTTTGATTCGATCTTGGCATGCCTCTGTGATTTGAGTGTTTGTGGATCTTTTTGTGCTTCCCTGATGCGGGGAAGGCATGCTGGTGATTTGGTGAATGGTCTTTGAGATGGTGGGTGTTCGTGTCGATCGGGGGGTTGGACCCTCGAGGCGGGCTTTCTTATTGTATCGTTGTGCGGGGGGCTTATTTGTGGATGTTTGTTCTGGGTTTGCAGGTTTCCGATTGCAATCAAATGTCTGTTCTCGCAGGCGGGTATCCGTTGTGGTGCTTCCGACAGCTTGTTTCGGCACTGGACTTAGACAAATCGATTCCTTTGCTTCTTTTTTTGTGCTTACAATGAGTTGAATTTATGTATATGTTAGTGGGGGAGTTGTAGGTGCTGTTGGTGCTGTGGGAGTTGTAACTTGTGGTGTTTTTGAGGTTCGAGGATACATTAACCATTCGAAGTTGAGCTGTGGCGTTTCGGACGATTTAGAATCTTATAATTTTTTTAATAACTGCGTAGAATGGTGAGGAATATCTTGCCTCCCGGTTTTCGCTTTCACCCTACAGATGTGGAGCTGGTCCAGTACTATCTTCGAAGAAAGGTCATGGGAAAGTCACTTCTTTTAGATGCAATTGCCGTTGTGGATCTGTATAAGCTCCCCCTTGGGATCTTCCTGGTAATTTGTTATGTATTTTATTATTAGTTTGATCTAGATAATTTATTTTTTAAGTGTGCTGGTGGATTTATTTCTTTCGATATTTGTTCTTACTTCAGCTAAATCATCTTTGAAGAGTAGAGATCTTGAATGGTATTTCTTCTCTCCTCGGGATAGGAAATATGCGAAGGGGCCTAGAACAAATCGTGCCACTGGGATCGGTTACTGGAAAACTACTGGGAAAGATCGTGATATTTATTATAAATCTCGAATTGTTGGAATGAAGAAAACCTTGGTGTTCCATGTTGGCCGTGCACCAAAGGGCAGTAGAACAGACTGGGTAATGCATGAGTACAGGCTTGAAGACAAGGAAGTGGCCAATGTGGTGCATCATTTTCCTTTTTTTACTTTCTTTTATCATATCCTATTTCTTCAATATTATGTACAATTTCTGGTGATATTTATATTGTAGAAAGGGGCCTTTGTTTGCTAATTTGGTTTCTTGTTCAGACTATTTTGAATGTTGACTTCACTCATCAGTGTTGGCTTTAGGGATCCACTTAATACGCGATTGCATTGACCTTCGGTTTTCGGGAATTCACTGAGATTGTTTTGTTTTTGTTCTTCTTCTCCTCTATCTGATACCCAACATGTAGGGGACTTGGCTTATAAACTATGATCCATGCGAGTACAAATGACAAAATTTTGATGGCAGGATCTCCTTCCTGATACCAACTCTCGTCCATTGTTTGGGCTTGTCTGAGCTTGGACTGGCCATGCACGAGCATTGGCAGTGTTATCATTTTGTTTTATTGTTATTGAAAATACCTTCGAACAAGGATAGGTTAGTTTGGTAATACCTTTTCTTAAATTGATGCACATCGAGTGGAATAATGTGTATTTTGCACTTCTTTGTGTTGGCATCACCCCAAAGAAGTGATGCTTGAGTGCCACTTGGATATGAACATCAGAAGCTAAATTGTTGAATATTATTTTGTTCATTTCAACTATAGTCCATGGATTGATTTTGTTCCTCTAAATGCAGAATGCTTATGTGCTTTGTCGAATTTTCGAAAAGAGTGGTCCTGGTCCTAAAAATGGGGAACAATATGGAGCACCATTCAATGAGGAAGAATGGGAAGAGGATGACGATGTTGAAAATGCTACTGATGGCCAATTTACTTTGTTTGGAGTAGCTGACCATTCATGCACTCCGTTGGTTCTAAAACACACTGAAATAGGATCTTCTTCGCAAGCGCCTCCCATTAATGATGGCAACAATCAAATGATGGACAGTAATCAATTAGAGTTGCTTGCTGATGGACATGAAACTTCCCTCCCAGAAGGTCGTAAGCTGGAAGACATTTTGATGAAATTGAATGACATAGACAATGTTCCTCCTCCCGACGCAAATGTAGCTGTGGCTGAGGTTTGCTTTTCACAACATGTTGAGCTATTTCGAACATGATAGCTGTGTTTTTAAATGTTCATTGTAAATGTGGAAAATCTATTTACTGTTTAATTTTTGTTGCAAACCTCTTCTGGTGGCCAGGGAAATATGATATCCGAAAAAGTTAATACATTCCAAGAAGGTTCTGAGATATATGATGGGCTGGCAGACATCCTCACTCTCGATGACTTGGGAAGGTTGTTATCTTCAAACCAATCTTTAGATGAGAATGCTCGTTCATATGGTTATGTGGAGGTCAGCGACTTCTTGTCATCCGGCCAGACTGACAAGAGGGGGTTTGGGACGTCTATTGTGTTTCCCCCTTCTGAGGGCATGGATGCTGCTCGTCTATCGAATTTTGAGGTATTAGTCTTCCCACTTGCGGCAAATTTTTAGATGGTACCTGTAATGGATTGTAAATTTATTTATTGTCTACCTATTTTTCCAGGAGATGACTTCAGATGACAAGAGCTTGAGCTAGAAGGAATTTCATTCCTAATCTCAGGATGCTGCAAGGAGGAAAGTCAGTCAGTTTGGAAGGAACTACGTATTATTCATTTCATTGCTGTTCTCAATCGGTGTTCTCTTTTGTTGTCAAAATAATCATTGACAGATGAAGCTCATTTTGCCAAAGATCTTGCATTGATTATTGTTTATAGCCTTGGACAATTAGATTAGATTGAGAGAGTATAATCAGTCTTGTGCGTTGGATTAGCTTGTTGCATTCAGCTGCATTTAGCGCACTGGTTGTTTTGCTCGAATGAACCTGTAAATATTTTATGGTATTACATTGTTGAATGGTAGGGATGTAATTCCTTTTCAATTAGTTATACAATGTCTTTTTCTGTTTTTTCTTCTAAGCCAATTAGCTATCCAGCGTTAATAACTATATTCGACGTACTGTATGCAATCCACAAAAATCCGGATACAGAAAATGTAGTACACCATGATAATTTTATTCAAGTACAATATTCAATTATTGAATGCTTAAAATAAACTATGAAATTAACCACCTGAAACACTTTCGAGATATTTACATCCCCTGCATATAACTAAAATGTCTTACCCGAAGCGGTCGTTGAGTTACTGCATCTTAACATTAGCAATTAACCAGCTGCGGGGAGGCGTAGGGAAAAACTTCTTCACCAGATTTGGATCCGTCAATCTGAGCCAATTCTGGCAAACGTCAGAATTGTTGTTTATATAATTAAAGAAAAGAAAGCCCAAGCAAAACAATACTTTCTAATTGGATCACCTTTCGGAGTTTACTTGGACGTGTAATAGTTAATTACGGGTACCGTGTAGTCTTTGAACACTTCGAGTCGCTTAGCTATGGTCCCCATATTGTCATCTGCCCTTCCCTGTTCAAGTGAAGAAATGAATGTAGATGTTGAAAACAAGATCTGTTACAAAAATGCGTTAACAAACTTACCTGGTTCCTGCTCAAGACGCGTTTCTTCATGCCATCCTTTGAACAAATCTATAAAAAGCACAAAATTTGGCTCAATCTTCACCTTGAGAGGGAATCTCCACGCACAATGATAAGATACATCAAATAGTAAAAAAAAAAGCTACAGAGACCAAAAGATAGGCTCTTTTCCATGCAATTTGCTCAAAAGCAGTACGATTTTCTTCGCTCCGTGGAAAACCATTGATAACAATTTTGTTGTTCCCGCTCTCTTCTATTGCTCGCTGGATGAGGTTGAGCACCATATCAGAAGGAAGTAGTTTTCCATCTTTAATCATGCTCTCGATAAGAATTTGGAGCCAATGGGAAGGATACACTTCACCGCATTGTTAGTTTTCTAAGATTGAAAGTAGAAAGGAGAAGAAGCATTACCCATTTTCGGAACCTGATTCAATCTCCTTCCTAAGCAAATCACCAACGCTGAGGTTGGTGTATCCAAATTGCTTGACAATGTTTGCGGACTGGGTGCCCTTTCCGTTTCCTGGGCCACCTGCAAATTTCATGAACATACAAGATACAACACGTGTTGAGATTTAGGCACATTTTGGGGCGACTTCCCAAAAAATTTCCTCTCAGCAGCAGTGACGCATAAAAACGTTCTAGTCACCTTTTTACCACCTTCCCAACAGTGGCACATAAAAATGTTATAGTCAACTTTTTCCACCTTGCTGGTTGGGTGTTTTACACAAATCATATTTGCTCGCCTAAAATAAACACGATTTCCAACTTCTTTCCATTGGAAGAACTCGTGTAGTCATCCTGTTTCATATTAACCATGAGATCAAACAGACCTTGATAGCACCCAAAAAAACCAGCAGTCTTGGGTAGTTCTGACATAAAACAAGACACCTTGCTAGTAGAGATCACCGATAGCACAGAGCCCATGACTTCCAAATCTTGATTTCTTATATTTCGTCCGGGAAAGTTTTAGTAATGCCAATAAAAAACAGGGAAGCCATCGTCAGAAGTGAAAAACAGAACATTTCATAGTCCGCATCTAGGTGTAGAACTTTGTCCATGAATTAGCACAATGGTTAAAAAAATCGGAATCGGTTTTAAAAATAGTCGGAATCAGAATCGGTCTAAATCGAATAAAAATCGGTCTAATTGAATCGGTCTAAATCGATCATATATAATAATTTAACAACTCATAACATAAATATATAAAAATTAAATATTAATGTAATTTTGATATTATTGTGTGTATTATATTTTATAATATTTTTCATATTTTTTTGAATTTTTAAAAAATTATTTTTCATTAATTATTATTTTTTACTCGGGTTAGAATCGAGTCAACTTTTAATTACGAAAATACCACTCCCGCTCTTCACCCTCGCTGTTGCCGCCCCCTGCCAACCCCGCCACACCCAGACTCCCCCCCCCACCAGCCCACCCTCGCACATCTACCACCAGCCCACCCTCGCACATCTACCCCGCCCTGCCACCCTAGTCCTGTTGGCCCTATCCGTCTCCCTGCCAGCCCGCCCTCCCCCCCAGCAGCCTTGCCTCCCCCCTCTGGCCCTGCCCCACCTTGCCGGAGCGAATGGCGGCAGAGACGGAGGGAGAATAAAGGGCATTTTTTATAGTATAAACTTTAAATTCTTATTTTACCCATGTATAAATAATTTATATAATATAAAACGGAAGGTATTTTAATAATTTACCCAAACCCTATTAAAAAACCGATTCCACCCAAATTTGAAGCGGATTTTACCTGATCCAATTTAAATCGCACAACTTTACCAACAGACCTTCCTTGAACCTTGAATGAAAAGTACTTCAACTGTAACAATACAATCTTAATCCCGTTGAAACTGACCAACGTCTATCACCCTATTACTCATTTGCAAGAAATTGAAAGCAAGAAAACGAGTGTTTTCCACTAGAGTGAAATGGATGCAAGTTCATACACCAAATTGATAGCTATAAAAGCGAATTGATTCTGTACTTACCATGAGACCGAAGCATTGATTCATATATACGTTGAAAAAAGGGACAGCGTTGATTCTAAAGCAAGACGATGACAGTGCATTTTAGCCCCGTCCCTTAGACGTGGCCGGTGAACGCAAAATATCTTCTCTAACCGTCTCGAATCCCATGGTTGGTTGCGTCTCAAGTTCCCGCCTCCCATAGCCCTGACCCGAGACTTGATAAACATCTACACATGCCACTTATTAATTACTAAATTCTTTAAAATATTATTTAATGTATCTAGTATACAATAATTTACAATTAATATATTAGATGTTATCACATTATTAATTGTACAACTTCTTACGTGATCATGCATAACTTTAATTTATTATATTTTATAAATTAATGCTCTTATAAAATTAATTTTTCTAAAATCAATATTCACCCCCACGAAAAATTAAAGGCTCCATAATCACCGTAGGAAAAAAAATTCATGGCTGCCATCTTCCAGCCCCCACTCTGGCTCAACGTCTAGAGGAAGACCCAAACTCAATTCCACCAAATCTTGATTGAGTTATGTCGGGAAAAAGAAAAAAAAAACCGATCGAATTAAAGTGAACCGAAAGCTCTTGGGGAAGAACTTTTTGATGATTCTATAGTCACCAATAAAATTTCATGAGTAAGACTTTAAAAAACCTAGAAAAATCACTTAGTGTTCCCAAAATTTTGGATTTCAATTTCTTTTGAGTCTTTTTTAGTGACTGTGACCACCAAAAGGCAACATCTGCTTCACCGAGAAAATATTTCGGTTCGAGCCGAGTTGTGTCGGGGAGAGTAATTCGGACCCATTAGCGACCCCCGGTCCATGAAAAACAAGAAGAAATTAGTCCTTGACCTGGTCAAACTAAACGCTACTACGTTGTAGTTACACAACCAAGAAAGCCAAATGTGAAAACGTTCCTCTCAAGCGAGTCGTAGATGATCGCCAACAACAATAATGAACCAAAAACATTCAATTCAATTCATTCATTCATTTAATATGTGGGGACATCTAATCACACATAAGATTAAATTGAAGATTAAATCTGATCCTGGGTTTTTGAGCTTTGATGATGGGAAGGGGTATGATAAGGAGGGCAATGGGGAAGGTGAAGGGCAAGTTCAGTATTGGCCTGGCAAGGGTGGCCACCGCCACCTTCCTCTCCGACCTCGACATCGCCGTCGTCAAGGCCACGCTCCATGACGACCACCCGCCCGACGACAAGCACGCCCGTTTCATCCTCTCCATCTCCTCCTACTCCCGATCCTACGTCTCCGCCGCCGTCGCCACCGTCGCCCGCCGACTCCGCAAAACTAGAAACTGGACGGTGGAACATCAAGTCCCTCCTCCTCCACACTCAATGTCTTCTTCTCCACACGCCACGGCCACCGCCTCCTCGATGCGGCACTTCTCAGCATTTGTCCGCGCCTTCGCCCTCTACCTCGACCACATCCTCGACTTCCGCCTCCACGCGAGCACCACCATCGCTGGAAAGGCCAGTATCCGTGAGATGAGAGAGGAAGAAATCTTCTCTAGGATGCACGAGATGCAGCTGCTCCTAGACTGCTTTCTCGTCTGCCGTCCCTCAGGCGAGGTGAAGAACAACCGGGTGGTGATTTTCTCATTGTACCCGGTGGGTGGGGAAGGAGAACTTCAATATGTACGACGGTATCACAGAGTTGATTGATGCTCTCTTCGACCGGTTTATCGAGATGGGGATGACCGACTGCGTGAAGGTGCACCAGATCTTCACCCGCATCTCAAAGCAGCTCCACCACCAACAGGTCTTTTATGTATGGTGTGACTCCGTCGGCATTAGCAGGTCCTCCGACTACCCCGTCGTCGAGAAGAACTCCCTCGAGAGGCTCCAGATCATGGACAAATTCATCTGCAACAAGTCAGCCCGGCAATCCAAGAGCTCGCCGGTGGAGGAGAAAAAACTAGCATTGTCGGCACCGGAAGAAGTAGAAAATATGGGTAGTAATTCGGATACCATTACGAGACAAGAAGGGGTGGATGATCCCTTGATAAATCTAATGGACGACGTCGACAATGGTGGCGTGAGAGATGAACGAGACGGAGACAATTTGGCTTTGGATGTCTCCGATGGGGAGCGGGATGGTGGCGTCGACCACCATCTTGTCGTCCCAGAAAAACACCACCCTCGGACGGAGGATTTGACATGTCGATGCTCGACATGTACCAGCAACCGGCCTATTGCATGGGAAGATGAAGAACCAGCGGCGTAGCTTTCCCAAAGCCGGGTCGAATGCTGGCTCTTCCGGCGCCACCAGGACTAGGGGGATGCATGGGAATGCAGGATTGGATCCGTTTGCAATGTCGACAACGGTGCCTCTCCCTGTTTACGTGAGGACGGCGGAGATGGGGGCGGGGGATGTAGACGTGAGCGGAGGAGGAGAAGAGGTTGGGGGCAATACGGACATTGATCGCGGACCCGGCTCGCGGACCTATAAACAATAATTAATTGGTTGTTGTTGATTATATGGCTTGCTAAATTCCGTGCTGATCTAATTCTTTTATTTATTGTATATTTTTTCTTTCTTTTTTTCCCTTGTGCAATCGTAGTAGCTAAAACACTGGGATCGATCAATTCTTTAGTTCCACGTGTGCTGCAAAAAATTGATATATACACGCCTTGAGGGAGGGATCAGTTTCCACATATCTGATCTTTATGGGCGAAGTTTTCATTTTATACGGTAAAAAGCATGAGAATTGTTAGATTTTGAATAATAGTGTTTCAAATAAGCCCGTACTGCAGCCACGAAGGCATCTTATAGTTGGAAGCTAAATAATTTACCTTCAATCAACATCTACTTCAGCTCATGAGAAGGAGATGTTGATTGAAGGTACTTGGAGTTTATTTGTTAAGATCCAAATTTATTGTTATTATAGATAATTTAGCTAATACTTTCTTCGAAACCCATAATAAAATATCTCTTAAACAAGCACGGTGAGAACAGTTTCTAGTAGAATATGACTTTAAGTAGATATATTAAATGAAAAAATCTAACTAAGTGACAAATGCACTTAATAGGAAGAATATGGAGGTTATTGCCCCTATGTTAGGGGTGGTGGAAACTGATTTCCTAGAGCAGGCAAAGAGTCTCTCGACCATTCCTAGAGCCAAACAATTAGTTAACCACGGCCACGTTTTAGTTAATGGGCATATAGTAGATATCCCAAGTTATCACTGTAAACCTCGCAACTTGATCTTATTTAAAAATCGATATCTTGCTCCACAGATTCGAAAGAACAAGAAAGAGGAAAATAGCTTGACAAATATTTGTTCAGTCCAATTCAGGGCTAAGACGGATTTGGAATACAAACTCCAACTTTTCCCATCACGTCATGTAAGACTCTAGTTTTAATCAAACTCTCATTTTGTGCATTTTGGCCGTGCGGTTGAGTCTCTTGGCTCAGCAAAGTTCCTCAAGTCCACCAAACCTTAAACTATAATACCCGATCTTACTTCTAAGGTTTGGTCTTGATCCCAGCTCTACCACATCCAACTTGGTCACAAATCCTACTTCACCTCGAAGTCAATATCCTCCATGTCCACATGTCCATCTAAACTTCTCCATTGAAGCCTTGTTCATATCCAAGTCATCTAAGGAAATCCCTAAGTCACCAATACACAACTCATTAAGAATACTGGTAAATCTCATTACCGCTAGAATTCTTATTACCATTATGAAACCTCAATTATATCCCCGTATGCTAGTATTTGTTACTCATTCATGCCTAGAGCTATCGTGTAGGCCTCCCAATACTGCTTGGTATTTAGTTATCGGTACGCTCGGTATTGCTCAACCTCGCTCCGCTGATACTTGATAATGTGCTACCGGTAGTTATGCTAAAAACTGATGTTTGATCACCATCACTCGGACTTTCGGCACTTCTCGATCACACCCGATAATGAGTCCCAATAGCAACAACTAGTCAAATTTGATCATCCTTGATCATGCTCACACCTTGGAACCCAATATAGACATCTTGAGGTTAATTTGTTGCCGATAGAGTATATGTGCTCGGTACACCTCTACTAATACTCGGTACATACTCCTTACAACCCGATGAGCTGTTTTAGGTTACCAATTACCAATTCCCTTTATGCATGATATCAAGTACTAGTAATCATGCTCAATTCCACTCCTTAGAACTCGATAGCATTTCTCGGTATCCCGATAACATCCAAGCACCATAGTTCGATCATGACTGTAACTATAACACGAATCACCAATTGTAAGTTGTTTCCACCACTCGGATAATATTAACTACCTGTCATGGACTCGTGATCACTAGGACCAACCTCCAAATCCTACTACCCGATACACCCATGACTAGACCCATAACATTCCTCTCTTGCACATGAGACTAGATGCACTTATTAGAGGGTTAAGTCTTTCTTAATGCTTCTTGATCTTTTTTCAAACTATCCTAAGTATGTCTCCTTTTTCCAACTAGTCTCACTTCTCGGTTCTCCTCTCCACTTGATTAGACACTCTTTTCTCTTATTTAAAGCCCTTTGCCCAACCTGCCTATACTCTAAAATCTTCCCTACTTTCTTCTCACACTATTGCCTGGCAGTTGGGGGAGCTCTCTTATGATGAGCTCTTTTCATATTAATTAAATCCACAGAAAAAGGTGTGAAAAAATTAAGCTTGTACCTCTAGGGAAGTTTTAATTGATATGCAACACTCTTAATTATTTCCTCTACCTTGAAAGGACTATTGTACTTCTACATTAGTAATCTATGCACCTCTGTACTTCTGATTTTCTTCCAAAGTTGTGGCATCAATTTTAATATTATTTTATCCCCAACATTGAATGAAAGCAACCTTCTCTTTAAGTCCGCATATATCTTTATTCTTCTCATTGCCTTGGCCGATGAATCTACTATATCTTAATATAACTCTTGCCTATTCCTGACAAATTTGTGTGCAATTGTATACCTTAAACAACCTCACGTGGTGTAAAAGGCTACTAGCCCGTAACAACTTCGAAAGTACTTTAACCCGTCGTTGATGATCGATCCAAGTTATAACAAAACTATACTGTATCAAAAATATCTAACCAATTCTTTGATTAGTTATAACAAAATAATTAATAGTAACAAAATGTCTCAAATATTCATTCAACAAGACATTGATCCTCTTTGTTTACCCGTTAGACTGAGTTGGTTGCGGTAGAATCAAAACTAAGACCAACCTTGTATGTGAGATCAGATATTAGAGTTTGAGGTTTGATGGATCACTGCATATGACCAATGAGAACAAATTTGTGAATTTGAACATCTATTGATCATTTATGTAAAATTTAACCGGCATTTACTTTAGATAGGTTACCTAAAATTTTGGCTCGCTCTCGTTGCTAAACGCCTTTCCACGTTTGCCGGCACATAGTCGTACGTAGGAGAGAACTGATTGGCTGTGACATGCAGATAGGTAGCTAGATTCTTCAGTAAGTCATTGTAGCTGGTACCGTACCATGCCACTCACAGTTGTCCACTGTCATGTCCTCGAGGTTCTACCTATCGTCCCCTTCGTTACGTTGTTTTCAACGCTTGCCTGCTTCAATATTTCCGTAACCCCTTTTCTTCGACGGGGCACGTAGTTTTACGGTTATTTGTCCCCTTTATAATTATGTATGACTTACGAGGGAGGGTAGGTCTTAGGCCTTTAGATGATTTTATAAAAGGAAGCAACACATTCCTAGAATCAATTTCCGTCCACGTCAATTGACCAATAATTATTTATTAATTTAATACCCACGATTATGTATGGAATCTCATAGCATCGCATATGCCTGTTACAATCCACGTGTTAATATATTTTGGACGCGGTTTGGATTTTTTGCACGTTGTTCTGCCATCAAGACTCTAAACTCATATGTCATTGGCGGAGGCGGATTAAGCATAAGTTTGTATAATCTATCATCATTCGCTCTTGGGTGGTAAGGTTTCTCCATTATCAAATCCGAAACAAAATATATATAAGGTTGTTTTTTTAAAAAAAAGGATTTAGTTTCTGCCATGAGCTTTATGGCGAAGCCATACCTACCCATGTACAATGTTAGGAGAAGTAAGAGGGAAATTAGTTAAGTGAAACCATTATCGTAGGGGGTAGTGTCACTAATTAATAAGAATAAATTTGTATTTTGCTTAGGTAATAAAAGAGTAGAATGTTATGGGAATTTGTTTGGAGGGAAAACTGATAAAACAGGTGTGAAGAATGTGTAAATTATTTTCATTTTAAAAGGAAATGCTCAAAGTAACGGTTGAGACTTGTGCCCAATCTCCCCTTCTTCCCCCGAAGATTGCCAGGTATGCAGTACCAGACAAAGAAACTCATCTCTTCTTCTACATATATATATTAAAAGTTAAAACACCAACAAACAAAGCTACAAGTGGAATCCATCCCCACCTTCCTTCTTACTTTCCAACCAACGAACCAACCATGCCGCCCTCGGCCGCCCGCCGGGGCAAGCCGTCGCGCCTCCGCCGCGGCCTCTGCTGCTCCTTCTCCGGCCCGCACACCCCCGACCGCCGCCCCGCGGTCGCCAAGCCCAAGACCACCGTCATCTCCGCCAAGCCCCCCGGCTCCCCCTCCTCCTCCCCCAACCCGCCCAGATCCGCCCTCGCCCGCCGCATCCTCTCCCCCGGCCGCGTCTCCCCGCTCGACCCACCCTCCCCCGACCCCCGCTCCCGCTTCGCCCCCGCCCAACCCCAGCCCCCCGACGAGCCCGCCCCGATCTCGCCGGCGCCGGTGATGGCGGCGGGGGAGCACGACGACGCGAGCCCTGCTGCCGTGCGGCTGCACTTAAGAGGGTTCGATGGGGGCAGGCTGCTACTGGAGCTCGATTCCGGAGTGGTGCGCCGGCACAGTGCGGTCTTGGCGGAGAAGATGGGGAAGGACGATGGTGTGGTGGAGTTGCCTGAGGTGAGGGACCTGGGGCTGTTCAAGGAGACTTTGGAGCTCATGTACGAGAAGGATGCTGTTGATGTGGTCCAGAGACTCCGCAAAGTTGGTATCGCTCGGTCCATCGGTATCCTGGAGGTAAACCTTGATCTCAAACTTCTCTATCTCTCTTTATTTTTCTAATAAATTATTGAAGTCATGGGATTGACATTTTTTAGTTGGATAGTTCTTTCTGAAAATGCTACATACTAGTTTTAATTGTGACTCTGTTGTTTAAGCTAAGCTGTTAGTAAGAGATTAGTTGAAATCACGCCCCAGATCAAATCTGTGGGCGGCTTTGCTTGATGGAGAAATCTCATTCCCTGTTGATTGAAGTGTACGCTCAAGTTTTTCGGAAGACAACAAAGATGCCACATTTGTGTGATAAGCTGTTTCAATTATTGCTTATATATATATATATATATATATTAGAGCTATTCCAGTCTATGTTAGAGGAGCAAGGTGGATACCCTGCTTTGAAGGTATAAGATTGGTATTAACCTCCTATGTAACAATTGCACAGTTTTCTTGCTTAGGAAGCAAAATTCTGTTTATCATGAAGTATGATCAGCATTTTAACGTGAATGAGCCCACGAGTAACCTGGAGGCAGACAAACTTTTGCCTTAGGTCATGGATCGTCTGAATTGAAATATCCATTTCTAAAACATATTAATTACCA
This sequence comes from Piper betle, assembly GCA_033002965.1. NCBI lineage: Eukaryota > Viridiplantae > Streptophyta > Magnoliopsida > Piperales > Piperaceae > Piper > Piper betle. The sequence continues at coordinate 9,059 of JAURVB010011981.1, read as the reverse complement.
GAAATAACCCATATAATGGGAGTAAGAGGTGTAAGAAGTCCACTGCAAGAAGCATAACAACAATAAATATTTTCTTATAGGGTTTGGATGTGAAAAAGCAAAGTTACTGAACTAAAACGTCTACGCAAGGATTAGAGATGGAAGCTTGTAACTTGGCAATAGAACTGGTGTAAAATTGTATGTCAAACCCGTGAACTGTGCAAAGATGTAATTTTCAATGAAAAACCTAACTATGAGCCCTGGTAGTAGTCCTTCTAATTATAAAGTTTGGATAATAAGATCAAAAGGTAGGAAAAGGAAAAATAAGGCATCACCTCCACCCCCCACCTCCCTCCCAAAAAAAAAAAAAAAGATGATGGAAGTCAAAATGTATAATCTTAGTTGACGAGGAAACTGATTAATGACAATGTAGTGTAGATTATTTTTGAAGACTAGCAGTGGTAAATTTATACAATGGCTAAAAATAGATTTTTTATTAGCTATCGCCCGTAAGTGTGTGTTATAAAAATACTAATTTTATCAAATAGAATAACTTGCATTGGACTAGGGGAGAAACTTGCATGTGAAGTCGGACGTCTAATTTTGTTTTGTTTGTCTCCGTATGTACTTGACATCTCAATGTCATTTTCTCCTTACTAAATGTTAAGATACTATTAACTTTATATGGTGTCCTATTCTCTCTCTATCTTTCTTCCCTTCTGTCTACTTTTCGGTTCTATTTGTTCTCTCTTTCACATGAGATGAGTCCCCTCCCCATTTTGCTATTGGTGTCACGTTGCTTAGAATAACACACATGCTTTTTACCCTATGTGATAAAATTTTGCCTATCAAATGAGGTTGATGTAAAGGTTGGTTATGGTCAGCAGTCATTTGGCTTTGATAGAAGATGGCATCTATTTCAGCACCATTTTCGGCATCAGTTTTATTGCTTCATTAAATGATGAATACATTTACGTAGCACACTCCCAGAATTTCACTTGTATTAATTCTTCATTTTAGAGGATATATGTCAACTGTTATGAATGCTTTCTTGTTACTTTTGACCAGGTATCAACCGAGATCAAGTTCAGCATGGGCATCTCATCCTGTTTGAACTATTTAGAAGCTGTTCCCTGGACTGAGAACGAGGAAGAGAAGCTGAAATCATTGTTGGCAAAATGTAATTACTCTGGATCTAATGCTCATGATATCTTAGCAAGGTTATATCATCAAAAGGAAGCTGAAAGGCTACCTCTGGCTGTTGACCTTGTTGTGGCCATCACGAAAGGAACAGATCGAAATGCAACGAAGGAGCTTAAAACCCTAGTTAGAGGCCTCCTGTCCCAAAGCTCCGTCTACCAGAAAGACCCTGCTGGAATTACTAAAGAGGCATTATACAGAATCTGCAAGTCTTGTTTGTGCTCGCTTGTTGAACTATATAAGCAGGCCTTGTCTAGTTCATTCCTAGAAGAAGTTGAGATGAAACAACAGCCTCTTATTGGTCTTATTTCGAAGCAAGTTGAGAGCATAAGCTGGCTGCTTGAGGTTCTGATTGATAAACAGATGGGAGAAGATTTTGTCAGCTTATGGGCAGACCAAAGCCAATTAATTAATATGCATAGCAAATGCTCCCCACTGTTGAGATATGAACTGAGTCGGATTTCTGCGTATGTTTTCATAGCATTGGGAAAGGGCAAGTTGCACTGCAAGCGCGATGATCGGTACAATGCTTTCAGGGCGTGGTTCGGGCCAATGCTGTGCGACTATGGATGGTTGCGAAGATGTTCCAAGGGACTTGACGTGAGGGACTTGGAGGATGCCATGGGCCAGGCTCTCCTAACACTACCACTGGTACAACAACAGAACTTCTTCATGGACTGGTTTGAGTGTTTCTCTAAATGTGGTTCTGAGTGTCCCAATCTCAGTGCCGCGTTTCAGATATGGTGGAGGAGATGGTCGTCCCGCAGTTCCACTCTGGCTCCGAGTGTTCGGTCATCATCATGATTAGTACGTTTTGTTGTTTGTATGGTCAATGGTGGGTGTATACGGTGGAAGGGATCTTTCTGTATGCACATGTATGGTTTGGGAGCACGCTCGTCCAGTATATTCCAATAACGCTTCAATTAATGGGGTCTCTGGTTTTCTAATTGCTTCTCGTTCTCGGTCTCTAGTTTCATCCACAAAAAGTCACCTAAGTGAGCTTGGATATACCATTAGAATGGATTTTGGCGGCTCTATTGCTTTTTGAGCCACATATGTATGATCGCCATCCTCAGAACTATTCGTTTCAAGTTATAGAGGTTATTAGTAGATCTATGAGATCCACAAAATCCAAGTTTCCATCGAAATTTAAAGACCTAACCACAGACGTGATGGACGACGAACAAATTCCCTATCCAGAAACCAATCAAAAATAAGGTTGAAAAGATTGTTCAAATGCTAAACGACGAACTGAGGTCATTCTAAAATGTTCAAAAAATAGTTTGCATGGATGGCATTATTCCTGTGTGCTAGAAGAAGCCAACGGACACTTGAAAAGTAACAGAGGGATGGGGAGATGGCCACACCTTGGCCTATATCGTTGCAGGCACTAGTGGCCAAGCCCATTAGATCATCTTCCCCTGTACCACATGTTTTGCTTGTGTAAAATTTTTTTTTTAACAAGGCAAAGGGTATTGTTTTGTTTTGCATACGAGTCTAATTCCTTATGAGCTTAACCTGCTATGCTTTAAAAAATAAAAAGAACTTATGTTTATTTAATTAAGCGATATATCTCATATATGTTTTCTTAACAATATAATATATCTTTTTTTAAACAAACATAATATATATATATGATATATGCTATTGCGTGTTTTATTTGATTTTTTACCTTGGCGAACCACATCTAAGGTGTACTCCGCACTTAAATGGACCCAGCGAAGTTCAACTCTTAGCATTTATCAAAGTCCCTACTCATATCATTAGATATATGAGACTATTTTTAACACCCTTCGCAATTGTAAGGCAACACTTGCTAGTAGTTAGCCAATTGCCTTGTGGGTCTTCTAAGGTCTATAATTGGACCGTCTTTGCCACTTAGGCTTCTCACTTAGTCTTTAAAAAATGTTTGCTCCACTTATTTGACTTTATTTTTTATTTATCACATGAGTTGGTGGTAGGGTTGCTAATTGAGCGAATCCGTTCGTGAGCATTTAGCGTTCGGCTCGGCTTGACTCGACTCGAAACTCGACATTTAAATGCTCGACTCGAACTCGACTCGAACTCGAATCTTACGAGCCGAGCCCGAGCAAGGTCGTGTTCGACTCGACTCGACTCGGTTCTAACTCGAACTCGACTCGAACTCGACTCGTTGTTTGACTCGACCTCGACTCGACAAAATAATATAATAATATAGTCTTTATATTATATTTTATTTATATATATATATATATGAAATATAATAACAAAGAAGCAAGATAGTTGAGATGGCAAGAATTCACCTTGATGACTTCAAGGTTGTGGTTCCACAATGGCCTCATTTTTTATTTTAAATGAGGTACTTTTGACTTTTAATCGAGCTGGTTTCGAGCTAACGAGCGAGCTGGCAAACGAGCTCACAAAAATTAAATAGTTTAAGTATATTCGAGCTCAAGTCGAGCACACATAAAAGATATTCGAATCGAACTCGAGCATGTATGTCTAAAACTCGTTCGATCTCGAGTCGAGTTTGAACGAGTTTCGAACTATTCGAGCCCGAGTTCGAACACATGTTGAGCTCGACTCCCTCGCTCAATTAGCACCCCTAGTTGGTGGTTTTGATATGGTAAAAAGATTTGGGTCTTATCTCAAATGACTATCTAGCTACTTTGATTGCTCAATTCTTAGAATTTATCTAGGTTTCAACTCATATCCATTACAGATTTATTCTACATAAGCTATATCAGTTATAATATGCCTTGTATTTGATTTGTTTAAAGCTCAAATATTAGCTTTTTTTGTCATAATACATAGAGATGTCTATTGTCCAAAATAATAATAATAATAATAATAATAATAATAATAAATTATGAAGTTTCAACTTTTAACCCATAACTCTTTATTATGGATTGATGAGTAACTAGATATATGTAATTTTTGTTAAGCTGGGTGTCAAACAAGTGCCATAGCAGGTTTGTTGCAGCAAGTATTATTGCATATCCTTGGCCTACAAACTGATACTACTTTTTATTTTGTATATTATCTCTCATTGAGTTTTTCTCTTATTTTAAAAATATATTTTTTGTTCATCTAATGTATAATTTTGTTTTATCCAATTGAACACATAATTCGTATTCTTTGATTTCAAGTTCTACTAGTAATTTTTGGTGTACTTTATTAGAGAATGTAAAATCACTAATCTTGATTTGAAAAGGAAGGTCCCTCTCCCTCATTTGCCCCATGGTGAAATAAAAAGGGATTTGAGTCTAAATGTATCTCATTTGTTGGGTTGTTTAAGCTCAATTAAATTCGATTTAGTCTGGTACTTAACTCAAAAAGAACTCGATTCAAAACTTGATATTAAATAAATTGGGTTTGGGATTGTACTAGCTCAACTCGGCTTGACTAAAAACTCAATATGTTATATAAGGAATAAAGTATCTGGTCATATTTATCTTAAATTCTTTCATATAGATTTAATTAAATTATAAAATATAATTATATGATAACAATTTTAAATAAAATTGTGCATGATTAACTTGTTTTTTTATGCATAATTGTATTAAAATTGAGTCATTATAATTATTAATTAAATTTTAGTATGAATTATACGAAATAATAATATTAGTAAATATAAATTAAGTTAGCTCAAACTTTAACCAACTCAAGTAATTATTAGGTTGACTTTAACTCAAAACCAAAAGAGTTGAGTTTGAGCTACATTTGACTTGCTTGATAAAAAGCTTGTTTGGTTGAACAGTAACTTTTTACATTGGAGTATTTTTTTCACGAAGACAAAAGAAGAAGACTCCTGGGATCAAGTTGAAGTTTACGAACCCAATATCTGATGGTTATTGGGTTATCTTTTTCATTAGAGAGGCGATTGGGTGAACCAGGGTAGATAAATTTTCTACCCCAAAGTTTGATCTGGCCATCCAATTAAAAGGACGGCATAGATTGATTTTTAAAAAATAAACAAAAAAAATAAAAAAACCTCTATTTCCACCTCAAATGGCCCTGCGCAGCTAAATCCGACCACCAATGGTTGAACCTGACCATCCCTTGGATGGATCTGATCGACTGCAACCAAATAGTTTTAAAAAAAACAGTTACTAATGGCCAGTTCTGATTATAGCTGGTCGGTCTTAATTACCAACAATTGCCACCGATGACACGTAAAGGAGGGGTATTTGTTTTTTTTGTTAACTTTGGACCATCTTTGCGATCGAATAACTCATGCTAGAGTTTGGGGAGAAAACTCTTTCTTCTCTTGGTCGGTGGCCTAGAAAAACTTTTCCCTTAAAGTAGATGACAGGAATGTTGAAAAAAAATGAGGACATTAGCCGTTTAAACGGTTGATGATAATTCCCAGAGTACTCGTAAATTAAAATAATAATCCTTTCCTTTTGGCAAGTAGAAGTTAGAAAATGCTCACTTTAAAAGTAGTCAACAAGTCCGACGGTCCGACCAGCTCTAGACGGCCAATGCATGACATGGCATGGAGAGAATACGAGTGCACGATAGGCATCATGTGTTCTAGTTTGCTGTCTCCACAGAGGACTTTCACAAGGACATCCCATCACATCTCACCCTCCATGTCTTGGCCTGCGTTCGGTGTGCCCGCTGCCCATTCTTTTATGGTCTAATATATAAGCATTGGTTTCAAAGGAATTGGAATGGAACGGACTTCGGTCTATGTATATATATAGATATATATATATATATATTTATTGGAAATTTGGAGGGGGTCGTTTATAATGATAAATGATTGGGACCTCGTGCTGTTACTGATGTACGCCCTTTTGACTTGATGATTCCATGGCCCTCAACTTACGCACCTTTTCTCTACTTTCCGTTTCCCACATTTTTCAGGCGTCTGGTCGTCGCCACTCACCAATTTTTACTTTTTGAGGTTAATGCGGATGTTGCAACTCAATTCGGATCACAAAAGCTGTGATAGTTTTGACGGCGAGAATAAGAGTTTATGACTTAATTTTCTAGTTATTTTTAAAAATTATTTTAGCAAAGTGTTATTTTCCTCTTGCTTGGAGATTTGGTGAGAAATATTATGAGTTTATAGTCTAAAAAATCTGATCCAAACTCGCATTTAAATTATAATTTAATTTTATTTTAACTTTAAAAATTTTTTGAGACGACTTTATTACGTGATTTGTCTAGTTAAACTTAATAGATAACTCTATAAAAGATTATATAGTAATTGACTCCTCTAGTCATATTATAAAAGCTATCAAAATAAATTATTTTTTTCTATTAGTTGAATAAATATTTTTAATTAATATAAATTGTATATTTATTAATTTTAAACATCTAAATATAAATTTTTATTAATTTTAGACGAATTTTTATTTACATGATTAAAATTTTAATATCAATAATTTTAAATAGGCTAAGAGTCAGAGTCGACTTTACTCAATTATGGGTTAAATTAAGTTAAGGTATCGAGTTTTTAAACGATAATTTAAACATTATTATACATTTGCGTTGAAATTTTGACCCGTTAGTCCCAAATCGCTCGAATGTGTCGTGTTATATTTTCGACAAAATTCCAAGTCTGGCGTGTGCAATGATATGCTTTGAATTGTTAAGCCAGAGCGACATGACATATAATGAATGATTGAATAAAAACAAGCAATTCATGAAATTATTGTTTTGCCCTTATTTAGTATCTAGGCAAATCCTTTAGGAAATTACCCGGTTAATTATAATCCACATTAAAAAAAGACACAGGGTATTCAAATCTAACATACGCAAAAATTAATGTGGATTATAATTATAAATGTTGAGGATGAGAAAGTGGTTTAATTGACAAGCTTGATTCTGAATTCCCTATACAAACGACAATTTGCGTAAATTTTTTCTTCTTGAGAAACCTTTTTTTGTTTCTACAGATTAACACACATAAAATAAAACCCTTTCCTTGTAACTAGCAGATCTAGCAACTTTGCCAAAATGGTTATTTACTTTCGCAAAACTAGAATGGCTAAAAACTTTATTCAAAGCATATGGATCTCAATACCCAACCATATCTTTGGGATATGTGGATGCATGATACAAAAAAAGGGATTTTTACATGTGTGAGAATTATTTTAATATGGTAGAAGATTAATGAAATTATTTGAGTGTGGGTATTTGAGTTATCATGTCACTGTTACCCTTGGCATGAGATAGTTGCCACGTGACAAGTTCCGACACTAAAACAGACCCTCGAGTAAGTTAGAGTTAGTGGGGTAGTGTTTGACGTGGTAGGTATAATCACACGACCGTCTTTGGGGAATGAAATTCCCACCATAGGGAGTAGTCTTCCTTCTTTGTTCATCTCCCCCCTGATTTTTCTTCTTAATTTCACGACATGTTGGGGATGCTTGCCTACAACTTCTCCTTGCCCGACGGCTAGTTCGACCTTGACGACGCCGAGAACTAGAACGTTGACTCCCTACTCGTGTGGAGAACGACGAACGACCTAGAGTTGGTGGTTGTGCACGAGATCGGCCACCTACTCAGCCTTGACCACTCCTTCGATGCCGAGGCAATCATGTACCTGATTATCTCATTTAAGTCGAAGAAGGTGTAGCTCGTCATTAATGACGTGGAAGGGGGCGCAACAACTATATAGGTCAAACCCGACGTTCAACGGCACCACCACGAGGTAGTTGTTGTCGGGGAAAGTGTCAAAGGAGAGGGATGCCAACCACGAGGAGGTGAGGTGGGGGTGGTGGTGGGACAAAGTCATGTTACTAGTAGCGGTAATCTTTGGGTTGTAAGGATTGGATGAATCAGTGGTAGAGGTGGGTGGGTGGAGGGGATGAAAATTAGATTTTTTTTTTTTTTGTTTTACTTGTTCTAATCGCTATAATTGATAAGTTGTAGTTAGTGTGTGTATATGCTCTCTCATAATCAGTACAACAACCGAATCCACATATAGTTTCAATTACTTACAAATTATAATTCTCAATTGTCTATATTTTTCAAATTTATCCCTAACAACGATGGATTTAGATGTGAGGAACACTTCTATGTAGCAGTTTCTCTAATTCATGGGCAAGTTTTCAGTAACATTTCATAAATAAGTTTCACAAGCAAAAGGAGGTTTTGAAGAGATAAACGAGGAGTAAAAGATAACCAAATGTTTAATATTGTTGTAATTTTGTGACTTGCATATATAAGTTTGTAATAATCATATTTTGGAGTTTACTTTTTTTTTCAAAATTGACAATTGTAAGAACACCAATTTCACCATTTTGAGTATTATTTTAAAAAGATTTTCTGACTACTTTGAAGGTCACTTTATACTTTTTAAAATGATTTTTTACAAGATAAGTATGCACTATGGTTAAGATACATTCACAGTATATATATGTCGACAAAAAGTCCACTGGCATATGTATGCTGACAAAATGTATGTGACTCTTGATATCGACATATTTATTTTCTCATAATACCTTTACAATCTATATTTCATGCTTAAGATATCTTTTATAGTTAGATTTGCCTCTCTATTCGTCAATGACATATTATGTACCCTATAAAAGCAATGCTGATATATTTGTAGACCAAATTCAAGTTTTACAACCCATATTATATACCTTATTAATAAATGTCTAGCTTGACAACTTACATACAAGTGAAAGTAATGAATAGAAGCATTGTCATGTTATCACAACCAGTAAAAAAAGTGATTTTCCCAAAAATAAATTAAATTAATGAAGTAGGGGATAATTATGAAGAGCATGGGCTAACAAGATGGTGCATCTGTTGATATGATAATTTGTGTATCACGCCATCATATATTTGTCAAATGCGACCTCTCCATCTTTGCTTCTTCAGCTCGGCCTCTCCACTTTTGCTTCTCATCTTCATTATATATTTATCTTTCGTTTCCA
>JAURVB010011979.1:0-10819 GCA_033002965.1 Piper betle | reverse complement strand
ATAGGGGCCCTGAGATCTTTCAATTGGTACTTTTTTTGGCTTTTGAGTTCTGAATACGTGCCACTGACTGCCTGTTATTGCAACTTCACAAGGTCAACATTTGTTGTCCATTGGGTTTTAGTCTTAGCATTTGATAAATGTTCCCATGTTTTACTCACTGCTATCTAGTCATAAAAAAGGCCGTCTTTTTATGTTTCGTCATTCACGTGGCCATCTCCTATTGCTGGTTGAGGTTGCCGCTTTATATTTCTGTAACCTTATTTGTTATTTCATGTTCTATCGTGAACGCAAGAAACTAATAAGTGGGCTTGCAAGATGCCCACTTTGAAACTCTTCACCAACGTTCCAGTGGATGTGGTAATCTCCTCGGATGTCCTCAAGGATGCAACCAAAGCTGTTGCCGAGATTATTGGGAAGCCGGAATCTGTAAGCTGTTCCCTGTACTCGTATCCAGCTACTCTTTCTTGCATTCACGATATTAGTATTTTGATAAGATGAGCCTGCCAATGCGTGAGCTGTAGTTCTCCAACATTTGCATTAGTATTACAGTATCTCTTTGCGAATACCTTTTATCTTTTGATTGCATTCACATTAGTGTTAATTCTGTAAATTCTTGAATTCTATTTCTTGATCTCTTCCACTGCCAGTTCCAACCCTGAAATATAGAAAGAGGGTATATGTTAACAAAGGTTTAGTGGAACAGGGTCCCTGTTCCTGACGCCAATTATTAAGGTTTCAGTGGATAACAAATATGTTTACAGATTTTTTTTAAATTCCTATTTTGTATCCAGTCGTTTGTGTGGTTTTCAATCAGCCATTTTCAAACCAAAAGCTTTTCCCCTGCTTTAGCATAATTCATATTGATTATTTTTTTCGTTGCTTTACATGCATTAGAACTGTCTAAAACATGACTACATTTTAGCTTCCTTTCATAAAGTAAATTATAACCTTTTTTGTCGTTGTTGCTTTTATGAGTCTATGACAATATCCAGTCGTGGATTGATCACATTATCATCTAGACATCATTCTGTGTGCGTCTGAAAAGTTCCTGGGCATTTTATTTTTCCTATGCACAGATTAGTAGATTTTTTTTCATATTTTCTGCTTAACCTAAATCGTTATTATACTTTTTTTCAAGTTTATCGTTTTAGTATGTCATGATATTGCTCAATGCAAGCGTGTCAATTTCATTTGCTGGAACAGAGGAACCAGCTGCTTATGGAGAACTTATTTCCATTGGTGGTTTAGGCCCCAGTGTTAATGGGAAACTGAGTGCAGCTATTGCTGATATACTTGAAACTAAGTTGTCTATTGACAGCTCCAGGTTCTATATCAAGTTCTATAATGTCCAGGTAAACCTTAAAATTGGATTTCTACTGCCTTTTCTTATATATGGTCTGTGTTTCTATTACCACAAGTTATTTTTGAAATATTCTGGTGTGTAAGAAAAATAGAGGTCAGTTTAATGTGTGGTAATTTCATACTCCAAGGTTTGGGCGAAAACTGACTGCATTCATTCCTGCTGAAAAAACTGTGTTTTTGATTTATTTGATTAGAAAGAAAGAGTTATCCTGACATTGCATAGGTATGGTTGTTGTATAAAGTTCGCCATGCAACTGTCTATTCTGACTACGTTAGCGAAATCGTTTTACAGAGATCTTTATCATCAAGTACTGGGTGATGAGGTCGTGGTGATGAAATAGATGAATCAATGACCATTAGCAGCAATAAATTAGACTTAGCTAGCTTGTGTTTTGTAATATCTATATTGATGTTTGTAGATGGCCATAGAAAACATTTATTTTAATTGTCTTGTCTTAGTTTTCGTGTTCTTAACATGGAGCAGCGGTCTTTCTTTGGTTTCAATGGCTCTACCTTCTAGTCTTTCAATGCCAGGAACAAGTTAACATCTGCAGTTGTGGGTTGATTTCCCGACCTTTCCCCATCCTTCTGTTGCATCAATTCTCAAGTTGCAATCACATGTCAATATGATTAGTAGATGGTTTTCTTCTGTGTAAAAGAAGATATGGTGTGCCATTGCCATCAGGCATGTCTAATTCCCTCTTTGGTAATCAACATTGTGAAGCTTATGTTATAGAGTATATCGTGTTATTTACGTTGAATGTTATCCATTTGATTATTTACTCAGTGCGCGAGCTTTCACAACAGGAGTGATGGAACCTTATACAACTCACTAATATTTGCTCGAGTTAGTTCTCGTGTACTCAGGTGAGAGAAATTTTTCAGCTAAAATTGTGAATCTCATGTTCAATTTCGTACTTCTGCCCCTTTTGTTCACCACAAGAATTGTGTTCAATAAACACCGCTCTCACTATTCATTATTATCGAAATGGATGTTGCTGTAATGTGTTTTTTCACGGCGGCACGTCAAACTTTGCCACAAAATTTTAATTATGGCTTGCCAAAAAAAATGTTTTGTGGCGTTTGCACTGCAATTAGAGTGTTGATTTATGTTTTACCATGAAAACTTGAAGAAAATATAATGCTCTAAATGCCGATGATATTGGAAATTTGGTTTAATTTTTTAGGACACATAATCTCCAGACCATAGAACAATAGAAATAATGACAAGATAAACATGTTTGCTGCTAGTGTAATTGTTTTCTGTGCCCACAACCACGAACGATATACATGTCTTATAGTTTGTGATTACCATGCAGCTAAATAGGAGCTCTAACTGAAATATCCTCATGGAGGCCTCTAGTGAACAAGAAGCAACGTACACGCATTCTCCGAGGCTTCTAGACCAGGATATGCGCACTTGTGTTTGGCGATGGTCACTTTTGCCTTATCTACAATAACAAAACCTCCTCTACATGTTTTCATTCATTTTCCTTCACATACGTACGTGTCTTCGTAGAGATATCGCTATATTGCTTGTCTGATTCTCCATTATTTTCTTTCACCAATATCACTCAATAATGTCTGTAAAATATCTTTCCCCCTCGTTCCCCATTCCATACACACATACAATGTTCACATTTCATAATTAGCCATATGTCAAGCTCATGGAAGGTGTTCTGCACTTAAGCGATATATATCACGCTGGCTCCCTAGTATCGACAGCGTTGCAAGATCATACGCTAATCAGAACGAATGAAATTGGGCCCAAGAGTTTTATATGTTAAATGACAACCTCGTGTCCAACTTCATTGTATACGAAACTATCCGAGCTCTGAGTTCTATCTACTAATCTTTGATGGATAGAATTACGAAGTAATTATATTTCACATCTGCAGACAGACCAACTCTATAAATGGCCAGACACCCAGACGTTCTTCTACCCAAGGCATCCAGATCTATAGCTAAGAGAGCATACCATGAAAGATGCTCCTTCTCCCATTTGGGTAGGCTTTATATCACTTTTGCTCTTCACATTTGTGACAGGCATACATGCAGCAACCGGATTTAGTAGCGCCCAATTCATAAAATCTTCTTGCAAGGTCACAAGGTATCCTCAACTCTGCTTTGAGTCCCTCTCTGCATATAAAGATGGATCTGCCATTACCAGCTCCAAGCAGGTGGCCCGAGCTGCGCTTTCGGTTAGCTTGTCCAAAGCTCGCTCTTCTTCGGCCATTATGTCCAAGCTCTCTTCGGCTACCAAGGGACTCAAGAACAGAGAGGTGGCTGCTATGAAGGATTGTGTGGACACGGTTAAGGACTCTGTTTATCAGTTGCATAGATCCATGAAAGAAATGGAGCATCTTTCCAGACCCAAAATGAAGTTCATGATGAGCAATATTGAGACATGGGTCAGTGCTGCACTTACTGATGAACAGACTTGCATGGATGGATTTACTGGGAAGGAGTTGGAGGGGAAGCTAAAGAGCAAGGTGAGGAGCAACATTGTGAAAGTTGCTCAGCTTACTAGTAATGCCTTGGCTCTCGTCAATACCTATGCTGCCTCCCAAGGCTACTCACCTTGATTATTCATTTGCAGCCAGAATCTTACCTCTTGTGAACTGTGCTTCCTTTATATCTCTGTTTGTGCGTTTCTCACCCTGTCTAGCAAGTGATCGACAACGGTTGCAGAGTTTTGTGCAATATAATTTTGTTCAAATTGCCATATCATTGATCACTAGATTTTATAAAAAAATTGTATTTTCTTCGTTTTTTAGCCTTTGGCTATGTAGAAGATAAATATTTGCTACTAAACACTGCATAGTGTGTAGCCTGTGAATGAACAGAACGAAGAAGGTTGCCGACTTGCTGATATAGTATCAAAGCCCAGCATGTAGCCATGAAATTTCAATGCTAGTAGCTTTGCCATTCTTATTGATTTCTTGTAGGTTTCTCTACTCTCAAGCCCCTTTAAAGCCATCCTGGAAGCTTCGTCGCCTTATCTCATCGCAATGGGGCCATAAGCACAGGTTGTAACACCACTGTATTTCCTCGTTAAACCACAGAGCCCAGAAAAGACCTCTACCACCATCTTCTACTTCGCTTGCTCACAATCTCTATGATCCAAGCTAACTAGGATGCACTTGTGGTGTTAAAAACTAAGAATCTTACGACTCTTGAATGAACGGAGTTGAACAATTTGAAACATGGAAATGACCAATACTTCCCAATTTGCATATCCACATCAAGCTTCATTACATGGGTGATAACACCAAAGCTCAAATTGTTTGGGCATCATGGGAGACAACACATGTGCGAAGCAAGAGGACAGTTGGAATCTGAGAGCTCAATGACGAAGTAATTGCTCCATTTTTGCTCCCTGATCAGTGATCTATAGTCTGTACCACATATGTGGGCAGCGTTGTATTATAGCAGGGACCACGAGTGAACTAGTGAAGTTCGGCACAGCTATTGTTGTCCGGCAAGTAGCTCGGACAGAGCTGTTGTCTGTAACTATACATCATGTAACAGCCATGAAGTCCGCCTTTGGTGTAAATTTGTTAGATTTGTAGTGGAAATGTTGACAGATTTCACAATAAAGTTGAAATTGTAACCCCTTGAAAAAACGTTAGATTGTAATTACCAACCATTTTTTTCATCGATTGATTCCTTTTTTGCATATGAATTTTGCGTGTCTGACTTATAAAGCTGCAAGAAACTGATTACGTGGTATATCATGTGTGAAGAAAAAACTTTAGTTTAATCCCATCCGGAACGAATTAAGGGTGCCGACTTGGCTTGTTGTGACCCCAACCCGATTTGTGAAATCTAAAACAATAATCTGGGTGATAAAAAGCCTTAATTTAGTAGCCTTAACCTTAATGCTTTTAGGATGGGATTGCCTCTTCAGATTAAGCTCAAGCAACCAGTACGTGTCTCTTAACGATCGTGTCTTTCCAGCGCACTGCCTCCTCCAGTCGTTGGCGCCTTCTTTAGCTGGCTGCCCCCCTCCAACTGTCGGTCAGCTGCACCCTCCCAACAAGGTTGAATAAAATATGAAAATAATTTATACTTTAAATGTATATTTAAATTCTCTTTTAAATAAGATTACACCTCCACTTAAATATTGTTTTTAAAAAATCTTCATTGAAAAAAAGTTTTTTTGTAATTAAAACGCCTAAAAAAAGATTTAATTAAAGCACCTTAAGTCCTCAGACAATGTTGCATGGTTGGTACTTTGGAACCCGGCATATTCTGTGGTTGTGAAGAAAAGGATGGTACGATTCCAAGATTTCAGACATAACTAAACAAACCCCTTTTCAAACAAACAAGCCATCTCGCTGGTCTATTCAACATGCATATCTACGTTGTCTTTTATTTAAAAAAAGCAATTATATCTACATTGCTGCTTGGGAAAAAAAACCAATCTATCTATATATTACTACAATTAAGCCGCAATCATCGGTCTTCTTGTCCGAATAAGGCTTTGCTAGTTCTGGGGATGGCGGCCCAGTGCCTTTTTTCAACGCCCTCGGCTTCCACATATTCCACTAATGCGGGCTGTGCAAGCACATGACCTGCTTACAATTTCCTTCAAAATTTGTTTGTCCAGTTGCCGACCACTAGTCAACGTAAAATCTCAGATCTAATAAGTTTTATATTTGTAATTGTCTCCAATTCCATAGCTCCATCTCTCCTCTATAGTTATGTACTCCCTCTTGCTCCAAATGATCACCAGACTGGTTCAAACTCCAAAGGCTAGGAAATCAGACATTGCCAAAATATAGATGCTGTTCTGTGTCGAGTACTATACCGCCGATGATTAGATCAATTAGTCCTTATTGTAAAACCGAACCCCGCCTCATGCAACCACAATTCAGTGGATAACATTAACACCGTTGTAATGGATTGAGAATTCATAGTCCCCATCTCAGTTGCTGCCAATTAAGTAGAACAATACCCAAATTTATAGTTCACCGAAAGCTCACATGACTACATCAGGTGGTATTACTATCATGGTATGATATGGTTATTGGTATTACATACATGAACAGAACTCGTCACTCTCATCTCCAAGCTGTCTACAAATTAAGAAAGCAAACACACAAAATTTAAAGGACTGGCTGGTGGCCAGTATTTAGACGAGGGCATGAGGTGCAGACTAGTTTCATGGCCTGCGGCGCTGGGCGTAGCGATTGACAAGGGCGAGGGCGTTGCTGGTGACCTGCGCCGCATTCACGACCCTGGTCCGGACGCCGGCCCGGACCTGGCCGCGCAGCCCGGCGAACCCGTCGAGGCAAGTGGTCTCGTCGGTCAGCGCGGCGCTCACCCACGTCTGCACGTTGCTCATGTGCCAGTCGAAGCTGCCCGACCCGGCCCGACCCAGCTCCCTCATGGACTGGCTCAACCGGTCGATGCTGTCGCCCATGTTCTCCACGCAGTCCTTCACCGCCGCCGCTTCACGCCCGCGCAGGCCGCGAGCGTGCGCCAGGCGTCCCACGTACCCGGCAGCTGCCCGAGCCCGCGACACGCTCACCGCGAGGGCCGTCGTGGTCAGCTGCCGCTGGCTCCGCTTGATGGACGGCGCAAAGACTTGGAGCGACTGCACGCACAGGGACGGGTAGCTGGTCGCCCCGCAAGAAAGCCGGACGAAGTCGCCTGCCCCAGCCTGCCTCGGGGTAATCCTCGCCGGTGCTGCCGTCGATCCGACCACCGCTAATGCGGCCAAGAGGAGGGTGAGGGTGAGGGTGCGGGTGAGAGCAGAGGGTGGTGCGGGAGCTAACCGTCCACCGGCCATGACTTGGTATTAATTTGGGGGAGGAGTGTCAAGTGTCGATGGGCATTCCATTAACTTATAAAGGCTAGAGATGCAGAGTGGAGACAGTGTAGACTGGGGCTCGCCTATATCCTTACTTTTGACCGGAGAGAGGTATCCAGACGAAGTGCCAAAATTAACTTTGAAAAAAGTGCTGAGTAGTGGGTTACGCAGAAAATCATCCTTAATTTAATTTAAGGGGTACAATTATTGACTAGCATGAGGACTAAACAATACAGGCTGGTGTCCTAAATTACAGATGGGAGTTGGGATCTCAGAAACTCAAACATCCAGAATTCGGAGTTTTCTTTTTATTATCAATAAGTTAGCGGAAAAAATATTAATTTCATTAGACATTATTTAGAACTGATTTGATCCCTATGTGATCAGAAGGTCAAACTATGAGCGTCCATAACATTTAAAAATTATCTACAAAACTTTTATCCAGTTTTGGGTTCGATCTTAGATTACTACCGGTCATTATAATTTTAAGATCAGATGTAGCATTCTCTTTTGTTTGCTTTGATTTGTTGGTCTTAAATTACAACACACATTGGTTTTTTAGATCAATATTAGTATATATATATATATATAAAGAGGGCTGGTTTATTTTTTTATTTGGATATACACACATCGGGCTCATATACGGATCAAATTCATATATAAAAGTACAACCCCCGCCAAAGTTTGAACTTCGAAGTCTGGACCACACACGTATATACGGTTCTTGGCTAGGTTTAAGACCAGATACAAATTTATTCGTACAACTGCCGCACATTGAACGCACCATCGCCGGCCTAGATTGTGGACCTTAATAAGCACTCAAAATCAAAATGTTTACTGATAACTTAATTTTCATAAATTATAATAACTAGGTAAAATGTTACGCTATGCACAGTTTAAATCGGATAAAATTTAATTTTATATATAAATTTTTATTAAATAATCAAATAGAGTGTAATAATTTAATATCTTAATTATAAATTGTAATTAAATTTAAAAATATATCTTATTCAATGAAAAGATGAATTATAATTAATTATTTTTTATTATATTTTTTAAAGATAATTAGACAACTTATTATTAATAAAAAATTAAAAATTGAAATTAAATATCCTTATCGTGAAAAGTAATTTTTTTAAAAAAATTGAGGTTAATAAGATTTAAATCTATAACCTTTTATGATATAAATTTTTATTATATTTTTAAAACTTTTCTTGTATTTTGATCAGATGTTTATCCTATTTTTAATCTTAGTCTAGTTTTGAGTTTTTTTTAGTAATAAGAGTAGATAGTAATAATAATAATAATAGATGATGATAATAATAATAATAATAATAATAATAATAATAAAAATAAAATACCCATAATATACAATAAACGATCAATTTAAGTAGATGACTCGGGTGAACGTGACACACTTAAAAATACCTCGGCTAAAACTACCTTTCTTTCGAGGAGGGGACGGTGGCCAACTTTGGGCGGCCACATGATGAGCGGCTCGTATATGTAACGAACTGGACTTTGACTTTGAAAATACAAAATAAGGGACCAAACGAACGTGGGTACCGTCCGACACATGAGTAGAAGATTTAGCAACTTTTTTTATATAAATTGCCGACACAAGACACTAGCAACAGTCCACCTCCACAGTGACTCTTTCTTCAAATCAACTGCTGGGGTTGA
Source organism: Piper betle (assembly GCA_033002965.1). Lineage (NCBI taxonomy): Eukaryota > Viridiplantae > Streptophyta > Magnoliopsida > Piperales > Piperaceae > Piper > Piper betle. The sequence continues at coordinate 1,956 of JAURVB010011979.1, read as the reverse complement.
AATTCATGACGTCTCTTCCCTCATTTGATCTGATAGTGAAAATGATGCGGTGTGTTGAAGCTTAAAGGCCGGAGAGCTAGTTAGCAAGATGTTGGTTGGATTGCCAGATGAGTAGTTGAAGGCCATTAATGGTGCTTTTCTCTATGGCTTATGCAAATGTGAAGATAAGAGTTTGACCATATCTATAGAACTATACATACTACAAGCTAAGAAATTTTATTTTGAGTCAACTATAGTTACTAATTTATTCGAGTCGTATGATTCCTACCAAATAATGATGTTTTCCCAACCCAATTTCTAATAGTCAACTTATATGTTGTCTGTTTGGTGTATCCAAGTTTGAGTGCCTTCGAATCAAAGGGTTGGGATGATTGAATGTTGAAGGGGGATGGATATACTGATATACATGCGGCGGACAAATTACCTCAAATTAATCAGAATGTATGAGCATATATAAGAGAAATTAAATCAAGATATCAGTTACACACCAAAAACAAAAAGCATGGGCAGAAGAATACTTTACGTATGGGACACTATATTAAAATTTATTTGCTGGGTCATTCATGCAACTTTCAATGTTCGTTCCTACCCATAAAAACATATCGACTTGCCACCTTTTGTTTTGTTTCCTCAAAGGAATACGAGGCGGTCCTCATCTGTTTCAAATTAATTACCATAACAAAAATCTTTTAATTAATATATAAACTCTTGAACAAGATATCTTTTAGGGAGCTTCACTGTGCCGTATGAACGTGTAATTCGTTGAAAAAAGTAATATGAACGGTCGGCGTCGTCGTGGTCAGTAAACGAAAGAAGCATCGGCAACGAAAGTCGGCCAAACCGAGTTTGACGACTCCCAAGTCCCAAGTTTACTTTTTTCTTTGAAAATGGGTTTCAAGAGTTGGAGGGATATCAAGCAGGAAGTTGAGAGGCAATGCGGCTACAATTTATAATTTGAGTCGACCATTTTAAGAACTCCAGATCGGGATTCCTAAATTTCCATGTGAATCAGATGTGTAAACATTCTCTATCTTCAAATTAAGGTGCTCAAATCGTATAGACTTGGTTCAGACCAAAGAAAAAATCGTGTAAACTTGCAAATAATATTTGATAGTTTATTTTTTAAAACATTAATAAGAGGTCAAGTTTTTTAGATCTTTGTGAGCTTTAACCGATGTGCCTGTAATTTTCATCCTCGGTGGCGTACAAGTTATAACTATGAACACTCGCTTCCACGTGGACCAAACAAATTTCTTCTATGAAACACAAAAAAGTGGGATAATTATTTTTTGAATGAACTTTCGATCATATGAATAGACCATTTCTAGATAAGTTTGATTATTTTTCCATAGTAATAATTTTTTAGAAGATCTTGTGTGATTAATATGGCTATAAGGTCTAATCAAGAGTAAATAAATTATCATTTATTAGAATTTATCTTCAATGACTGTTTAAAATTTTCAATAATAAATCGCTGTTGTCACCTAATGCATAACAGCTTGTTGGGCCATACAACCAATATTAACTGTAAGACTATTTTTTATTTTTTATCATAGATATATTGAAGCAAGTTATTTTCTACAAATATATTTAACATAAAGTACTTTTTTCTATGGTAGTACTTTTACCGTTGAATTAATATTTTTTAGATTGAAAATTTAAATGCCAGGACTTCTAGCTAGATGATCTTGATTAATTTTTTTACAAAATTATAATAATAGATCTATATTAATTTAGACAAGCAATTTACCTTAATATATTTTTTAAGTGTATGCAAAACTTGTGATCCAAGTCAGAGTTTTATACTTATGAATTGGTCAGTTCGAGTTGAATTAATTTCAGAACACGTGCGATGAGTTAAGGCCGGCCGTGTGAATGAGATATGACGGTCATATGAACTCAAATATATAATGATAATGTTAGTAACACAGTAAGAAAATGAGTTATTAGAATATT
>JAURVB010011978.1:0-43097 GCA_033002965.1 Piper betle | reverse complement strand
AAAACTAGGGATCTTAAAACTCCCCAAATAACGAATAAATGGACATGAATATCATGGCAAAGTCCTAAAGCTCATTTGTAACGTGCCCCTAGCCTGAACAATCACAGAAGCCTGCTATCATTTACTCATCCAAGCCTACATGATTGTGTATGAATGTTATGACATACATGAACAGATTATTCTAACATCATAGTCATAAGCAAATATAATCCACACTTCATTCATACTTTTACTGTCATTCATTCATTCTTACTTATATCAAGATCAATAGAATTGCATCATGTTTCATACAAATATTTATCATCAGAAAGACCATAAAATTAACCCTAGACATTTGTCATAAATTATTATAGTAAACCAATCATAAATCTATACCGTATATATCATAGGGCCTTTATAGCATAATGGTAGTAGTTATTTAGACCAATATTATCATGATAATACCTAATTAATATCATTTATTGTTAACAAATTTAATTAATAATTTAATAATAACCAATCACAAACATGTCCATAAAAAATAGAAAAAGGTAACTTCATCTTATTTTTGGAACTTTTTTTCTAGCTTTTAGGAATCACTTGGGCATGCTTAATATAAGTTTTAATAGACAATTATGAGTCCTAAGTCAACTAGGATTCAGATATGAAACTGAACAATTTTACCTGTGAAGTAAATCGAACATAACAACTAAAATACAACTCTGATTTAGATGATTCTTGTTGTGTTGGAAAGATTATTTCAAGATTTACAAATTATAACCCGCATGATTTTTCTAAATTCTACTGTATTTCCCTTATAATAATTCATGTATCATCTTTCGAGTCATGTTTCTATTAGAATTTTAATAATCAAAGAATAGAAACTATCAACTTTTTTACTAAACATGGAAAAATTTTAACTTTTTCACAATACTTATTCAACATACATCTAAACATTTGAATATAACTTTAATCTTAATTTATACAAAAAATTCATAATCATAATCATAATTCTAATATATTATCAAGAATTCATCATATTCTACCATAAAACTAGTATAAAAATATAAACTTTCACATGATCCACACATAAATCCTTCAAACAAATCACACCACATCATAATTAATGATATATATGCATGATCTACTATAACTTAAGATATAAATTATATTTACTTACCTTCTCTTAGATGTTTGTTATCTTGAAAACTTCTTAAAATCCTTGTTCCTTCTCTTTCCCATGAATACATCAGGGTTTTCCACTAAAGAAAGAAGAAGAAGAGGGAAAAGAAGGAAAAGAGTGGCAGGAATTTTTGAGAAATTGAGGATCTAAGGTTTAGGGAATTAGAAGTATTTCTAGACGAAAGGTTTTTCCCTTAGTCCTTAATTATACTTATTTCTCCTATGCGGGTCTTCTTATCCCATAATCGGGTCTCCAAGTGAACAAGTTCTACTTGGTTAGTCTGATTAATAAACTCACTAACTACTTCTATTGCATTCCAATTTGAAGTCTAAAGATGACCTCTATTGGAGTTACTGCAAATTTTGGATTAATTCTCTTATTTGATATAAATTAAACCTTTAGGTAGTCCAATAAATATCTTATTGTTCATATTGTCCGTATGTCTACATAACTGTCATGTGTGCCTATTTCATTGTTCACATCATAATCTAGAGAATTTAACATATTCCAACCTTAGATGAAGTGTGAAAAACTCTCCTAGTGCAACTAAAATATCTTGAATCTATCAAGACCATGGTTCAACCTTTTTAATCATGCGCTTCATTGGCTCAGATACTCTTAATTTGAACTTGATTATTACTTAACCATATTCATGTTATACACCATGACCTTCCTAGCTCAATAACTTGTGCCCATGACTATTTGCATCTTTTATAACTTCCTTGATTATCAGTCCCGTAATTACTTTCTCTAGGTTTATTGAATTCAAAACCACATAACTTTCTTTATCGTACTTGAAATTGAATGATTCTTGATATGTTTGAAACTTTAGAATGTCTACTTTCACCCCTAAAGTTTCATAACTTATTATTAATATGTATCTTTATTAATATGTACATGACGAGTTATAAAATTTTGAAGCTAGCATGTACAATCTATTCGCTTCATAAATTTCATAAAAATCATGATTTATTACCCCCAATATCCATTAATGCTCATAGCTTTGATTCATTGAACGCAATAACAACATTTAAATACAAGTTCTAACAAAACATCTCTGAAATACCTTAGTTAACCTATTAATCTATCTTCATGGGATGGGGTACATCTTGAATATTTTGACAAGGTAAACTTAACATATACACATGGAAAATTGACAAACCGGGTGATACAAGCTATAACGACACATCCTTTTCATAAATAACTAATCCAAAAGGCAGACCATCACCTAATAAGGGTAACTGAATAATTGGGTACCATGAATACATACAAAATATTAAATAAGCAAGAATTGTCAATAACCAAATGATATACTAATAATAAGTCCATAAAATAATAATAATAATATATCCAAGTCCAATGTACTAACTCAGCAACCTAATAAAAGTCTCCACATTTATTGTTCTTAATGTAATAAAATATAATATAAGCTAATAAAATGACGATAACTATGCTTATTCTCCATTCCATAGTTCTCCTTACACACTTCATATACTTGCATACAAAGATTACCTTTGTCTGCTCAACACTAAATTACCAGTACTGAGTCATCTACTTGTATATGTAGTAAACAAATAATAAGGAAGTATGATTAAGCCGAATAAATATCGATAAGAACAATTAACATTATATCATGACCATCATTACTATCATGTACATTTATATATCATAAAATTTCATCATGTATCATAAATATAAATAAGTATATATATGATTTAACCATGCACTTGGAACCAATTAACATTAAATCAATTAACCACTTAATTAATTTAATTTCACAATAAGCTAGGTTGTAAAATATTCCACAATAGTTGTAACATCCCAATTCAACCTGAAGAATGGATCGAATCTTGATGTTATAATTTTGAAAGCTATTCGTTGAACTACCGGTGTACAAACTTTACAGAAGTCTATCTTATTCCTCATGGTGGCTTAAGATGGTAACCTTACTGGGTTTTCATACAATGTATACTAATCATACAACCATAGGAAAACTCTTACAGTTAAGGCTCTTAATATGAGCATCATGAGTCACGAGAAAGGCAACACCTCCAGGTAATTAAGAAGGTGAATTTACAAATGTAATGATCACTCCGAGCCATACGAAGGCAATCTCCCAATGCAGATAAGATGTTAAGTTTTTATAATACATATGCATGATTCAATTCTTATAATAAGTTTCAACCTTTGGGTTAGGCAACTATTCTTAGATGATGTTGATCTTGTATTAAAGTAAATATTGGGTCGTGGTTACCTACTCCACATACCCGTGCATAGTAATTAAATACATTGAGGCATCATTGCATGTTAGGGCACATACCCTTCAAGGGTATGAGCAGTAAGCTCCTCCAGTCCATGTTCTCTATCACACATACACACAGACACACATACAGAGCTAAACCAAATTTGTCCCGTGTATCTTAATTGTTTCTCGTCATATTCCAGGACTTTGAGTCTCATGCACCCTGTAGACAATTGTTAACCTTTACCCCTAAATTAAAACCCTGCATGACCTTATTAATGATAATAAAAATGAAAATAGATAGGCCATACGTAACTTAACTAACATACCACAACAGGCCTTAGGCACCCTCCCACAATACATACATCACATAATCTCATATACTCCTAATACATCAGATCACAAACCCAATATGCATAAGTCATACAACCCAATTACATAAATTCAATACACTACTCAGCACAATACATACACATGGTACCATCCCCCAGCATAAGCCTCTCGATCCGTCCACTTCCACTGATCACTGACATGAATACTCACCTACGTAGATATAGGAAAATTGTCAGTAATCAAACAACCTTGACTACAAGTCTGAAAATAACTATTAATAAAACAATACTTGCAAATGAGTATCGTAATACTCATTAGAAATCATAAAACTTTAAGATACATCATAAGGCTATAAGCTTAGGCTGGCACAGCCAAATATCATAAAACATGTCGATCAAATCAATGACTTCATACTTGCATATATACTTATTGCCTACATCTTCACATCCTACATATATTGTCTGTCATGGTACTTAAGTGGCTCGAAACAATGATAGTACCATAATTTTTGGAAATGCGCTGCATTCGTAGTACCATACTTACATTGCACTACCCATACCTCTTACTCTCATATTCATGAAGATCGTAAAACTCATATACTTATATAATAAGTTTAGGTAGTGGCTTATATCATAGGCTGTTTGGATCTTTTAGTTTGAAACCATCAAGGGTTCTCATCCTTAGAGTTTTATTAAATTGCCGAAAAACTCATCTAAATGGGCCAACAATGGAGGGATCCAATAAAACACCGTCAACGCAGTCCTACATCTAAAACTCAAGGAAAACCACACTCGTGGAGCAAAGCACAGATGAAGAAGAAGAGTCCTATGGACTTGGGTGAGTCGAGCTCCTTGTCCTAACTTGATGAGCTCACTCAGTGTATCCTACCAAAGAGATGAAACTAAAATCTCACAATAGGATCACATCGGCACGCAAACTAATGCAATGCCCCTTACATGCACAACTCAAAAATCTTTCTTGATTATCTTACTAAGTGAAGTGTTAAACTTTATTAGGTAACCTAAATTAGGGTCTTGTTTTGCAAGCACACTTAAGTTTCATATTATGGTTTCGTTGAACAAACTTAACTAGACAATATTTTAGATGGGTCAATTGGTGTCTTTATGGGTTTAAATTTAGACCTGTGGACTCTGCCACTCTATGGATTTGGGGTAAAAATTACCAAGCAGTGGCCCACAGGCCAATGTGGCAAACATGTCCCACTAAGTCAAGCTAAGGTGGTAGGAACAGTGTTCTTGGGCCGCTCACCAATTTTCGTAAATCTTGTTCCTCAGCTTGGTGACGCCAAATGAGCCTTGGAAAAAGGTATGGTTAGTCAACACCGTGGGATTGGGCCCAGTAAAAGATCAGGTCCAAATGCCAAGTAAATGGGCTTAACTGAGCTTGGGTAGAGTAGGCACTAGGCAAGGAATTTCTAAAGCTGGTAGGACCTCAATGGCTTGGGGAATTTCTATTGAATTAAAATTTTAGATAGAACTTACTAGGACATATCCTAAGGTCTGGATGGAATTTCATAAAATTTGACCACTTACAATAAGCTCAACAAATTTTGCAACCAAAGCTAAAGAATTAGGGTTACACTCCACATTCATTTGCACTCTCAAAATCTGAACTATTTAACATCCTAAACAAATTTTACATAAACACAAATATTACATGTTGGAAGTACACAATTAGGGAGTCATACAATTTTTACAAATTTTATAAAATATTTTTAGGGGCTCAACTAGGAGCACAAACACATACATAAAAAAGTATACCAAAAATACAACATACACATACAACGTAGGCCTTTAGTGAGACCATTTTAACTTGTTATTTTGGTGAGACTTATTAAATACTTAACACAACAATCATTTAAATGATGGATACAAAGGACGCCCACACAACGTAGGGACAAAATTAGGGAAAGCAGCAGTAAATCTGCCACATATTAAAGATTTTGACTCCCATACATGCTAAAAAAGGTCGAACAGAAAGAAACATTCTTTAAGAATGTTGTATACCTATCTCGTAAACAAATATTGGAACAATAATCTTGAGGCATCATACTTTTCAGTGAAATTAAATTCACTTTTTTTATTAATATCATGTTAGTTTTAAATATATTGCTTAGATTATATGAGTATGAATCTACCTTGATTCAGATTAAATGAGTGAAACAAATTTATAATTTATATTTACAACAACCACTATTCTAATATAATTTTACATGCATGATGAAAAATCTAGAGAATATCACAAGTTACAACCATTCAAGTCAAATGAAATGTCACTTTTATTTTATTCAAATGGAATGTTAGAATTATTTATAATAAAGAAAAAAAAGATAAATGAACCAATTAATTCTTGACCATCTAGGATATATATATCGAGGAAAAGATTCCTGTAATAGAGCACAGCCAACATGGCTGTGCTCGAGTTTGTTTAGAGCCATCCGATTGAGATCCGACGGCTGGGATAAAAATCTCGTCCCTCTGCATCTGTTTCGATAGAAATCTGGCGTTTTGCTTTGCTTCACCATCAAGTCCGCCATCACCGGCAGAGTCCTCTTCGGCCTCATCGAGGGCGCCGGCATCATTCCAGCGCTTCGTCCCCCTGTCCCCGCCAAGGAGCTCATACCGGCCACAGCCCCTGCTGTGCTCGCTTGCATACAGGTGGCTGGGCCAAGCTCTGTTTCATGCCGAGGACATCGGGGCTTCTTCATCACCCGGAGGATTCGGCAGGTTTGGGTTATTTCTCGAGAGGAAGGAGAAGGAGAAGGGCGGAGGGGCGAGAGCGGAGATTTTGTCTCACTTTCATTCGCCCAATCCACTTCCCCTGCCATCGTTTGATTATAAGCAGGCCAAAGGCGGTACCTTCATTTGAGCCGCTCCACCGTCGATGAATAATATAAACATATAAATTGCATAACATAACCGTATAAACTGCAACACCAGACCTCCTGCGAGAAGGGTGGCAACCCAACAGTGTGGTGAAGAATCCAAAATTCTGAGGCTGAAGTTGCTGGCTGGAAACAGAGGAGGCGATGCAAATGCCGGTGGAGTTGTCCAAAATACTGCAGCTTCAGAAGACGTAGCTAGCGTCCATGGAGTCAATGGAGGTGCTGACAAATGTGGGTGTGGCAGCGGAGGAGGAGGTGGACTCCACGGTGTGTTTGGAGGACTGCCGTTGGCGGGAGAAACAGAGGAAGCTTTGTCCTCGGAGGCGTCTAAATAGCTGCACCTTCAGATGACATAGACTGGGTCGGAGGCGTCGATGGAGGAGATGCCAACAGTGGACGTGGCGGCGGAGGGAAGAGGGGGTGGACTGCGCGATGGGCTTGGCGGACCGTCGCTGGCGATGGCGGGGAAAACAGATGAAGTGGGAACGGACGAAGCGGGAAACATAGGCGGGGGAGAAGAAGGAGTTTAGGTGCCGGCGGTAGTTTCGTAATAAAGTCTTCATTCGCTCCTGACTTAAGTCAATATTACAAAATACATGTCGAAAAATATGAAAAATCGAGTAAAATACCATAAAATGAAAAAATCAATTACAACTTGATTATTTTATTTTTTTACATTTTATAGTATTTTTTATATTTTTTGGTGTGTATTTCATCATATTGACTCGAGTCAGGATCGAGTAAAGTTTTTATTACAAAACTACCCTTGTCGGGATTGAGTCGGGATGTATTTCATCATATTTTTTCATATTTTTTAAGATTTATTTCGTAATATTGACACGAGTTGGGAAGGAAATGGGCAGGGGTAATTTTGTAACAATAACTTTACTCGCTCCCGAACGAGTCAATATTACGAAATAAATCCCGAAAAATATTAAAAAATAAATTAAAATACCATAAGTTTTGATTACGAAATTATTTTATTTTATGGAATTGACTGTATTATTTTATTTTTTTGATCTATTTTATAATATTGACTCGAGTCGGCAGCGAGTAAATTTTTTATTATGAAACTACCCCTCCCATTTCATTCTCCCCTGCTTTGCCACGCAATGAGTCTCTTTTTGCCCCTGTTTTGCCGCCCGCCGCCGGCCAGTGCCATCGTCGCCTCGCCATCGCCTCCATTCCTTCCCCATGTCCCTGCTGCTTTCGTTCCCTGGCCGCCAGCTCCCGCCGTCAACCGCCCTCACGACTTGCCCGGATTGGCCGCCCTCTTGACAACCCCCTCAACGAGGGAGGGCGAATTCGTGATCAAAGGAGGACTACAGCTGCAGGCTTGCGTAGGCGACAGCTTTGTGGACATCAGCGATGTAGTCGACGATGGAAAAATATGAACTTGGCAGGGCAAGTGGTAGGCAGAGCAGGGGCAGTGCCGTGCCAGGCGTCGCGGCTAGCATGAACACCAACCTCGACGGGGACAAGGGTGACGAAGCGCTGGAACATGATGTCGGCACCCTTGATGAGGCCGACAAAGACTCCGCCGGCAGTGGCGGACTTGCCGGTGGATGCTGGAACGGAGAAAGGGATGGTGGGGAGGAGAAACATTTTTTTTTTTTTTTGGGATTGAATTTGAGCCGTCGGATCATCATCTAAGGGTTGTAATCAAATTCTATCATAGCCAACAAAGCTGTACTCTAATTCAGTAATCTTTTTTCCATATATATATATATGAACTTTTTACTAGAAAATGGGAGATTTTTTTTTAAATATTATCCGATGGTGGGAGAATCAAAACAAATTACAAAAAAGGGAAACATTAATTTAAATACCAAAGCTAACCTCAAAGTAACAAAAATTAAAACAAAAAAAAGTACTTATAAAGTTACCGAAGCAAATACATACACTCTTTCTGGTTAATGAAGGAGGCACCAAATCTAATGTGCGACTTCATACTTGTCCCCAAAAAAACGTTAAATGTGTGTCACTTCCTGTGATGATTGCATACCAGTGCGACACTGTAAGCCCAGCATCAAGTGGAGGGAGCTTTCATATGGACGCGCCAGGCTTTTTCAAATGCGGACAAATTTGAAACTTTTTAATGATATACAAAGTGAATTTTAAAAAGTTGGATTAATTTTTTATTTTTAATGTTAACAAAAAATATCCTTGTTTAAAAAATAATAATTTTATATAAATATTAAAATTAATTTTAGTTTTTGTTAAAACAAGAATTATCTTAATTGAATAGTATTAAATAAGTAAAAATTTTATTTGAGATAATTTGAGCAATTAAATGGAATTTATTATTTTTAAGGTTTCAATCTAGATAAAATTATAGTCTAAAATTTTCAAACAATAAATAAAGAGAGAGTTCCCTCGGTATAAACCTAGATAGAGGACTTGTAGAAATTGCTTCCTTGCATGTAGATATTAAATTTGAGATACCATATAAGCCCTTGAAAAGACATGTTTGTCCAATTTTATCAGCCCAAGGTGAATTTGTGGGCAAGATGCTACATTAAGTGAAATGTCACTGCGTTAATACATGTATAAGTTTAAAAAATTAATAAAATAGCAAAAGGTTGCAATCTTTGGTACTTTTCCATCTTCTGTATTCTCTCTTTCAGCTGACGTGTTGTCCTGACCTTCTCTACTCCATTATCATTTTCCTCTATAGACGATATTTTTTCCTACCCCTTTCTATTTCCCCCCATTTTGAAATTTTGAGCTTTAAACTAGAAAAAGATTTATTTTTAAAAAGAAAATTACCTTTTAGAATAATATTGCATTATATATAAAATATCTTTTAAAATATATTATACTTTAATCATAAATAAGAATAATTATCATACAATATTTAATTTTTATGTATTCTATGTAGATGTATATAAATATGTTCCTCACTGGTTTGGGGCTAGGTTTGTTGAATCAGTTTCGGGACATAATTAAAGAAAAAAGATCTATCTGGTCGGGTTTGGATATTGGCATTTTATATGGGGTCAAGTTTTGGTCCCACGAAAAGTTGGACTGAACTGATCTGTTTATAACTTGGACACCCCACCCAATTTTACATCCGAATGAGGGATCACTTTGGTATGATAATTAACCCGAACCCACAAAATAAACCACACACAAAATTACGAAAAATATACTGACATACAATAATCTACAACTTATTGACGGGCATGATATGAAAAGAAAATAAATTTTATTTCAACTATAAGAATTCTATCTATGATAATAAATAATAATAAGCAGCAAAAATGTTATAACTAAATAATAGATTACTAAAAATGTGAAAATAGCTAATATAGGATAACTAATAATCCATCTAGAGAGTCTATGCCACTATCTCTTCTCCGGTTCTCACCTAACTAGTTATTACCTATAGAGGTAATTCCATATTAGAAAAAATTATTAAGCACATGTAACAATAATAAACAAAATATATAACCACGTTAAGTTTATGCCTAACCCCGTCTAAAAGATTTGGTCAATCTGATAGAAATAATTTCCGTCTATGATCATAAATACTACCTATGTCGCTCATTGGATAAAAGTACACCTATACCCTGGCGAGATTCTATGTTTGAGTGCGCATTAGCTATTTTGATCCACAGTCCTTGAAACCTTCAGCTATATATTTTAACTAGGAAAGCAAGGCTCAGATGCATGTTCTGCATGTTAATGTCATAAACTCACCTCTCTCCCCACCAATCAGTGACCATAGAGTGTGTCAATTAGTAATCATGAAAGCTATACTACCTCCAAGCCTCAATAGTTATCTCTTAACTAGCTTGTGAGTGATTTCCTAAAACATCAAATTGTACATTAACATGTATATTCGATTAGCAACATACAATGCAATGACACGGGATGCATAAACACACATTCATACCAATAAAATATTTATACAAGTCGGACATCATCATGCATGCAATATATAATGCTAAAATATCCATAAATAAAATATATAATTAAGCTAAACCATTAAAATAGTATAAATTAGGGTTTCCAGTATTAGGGCCGCGGTTCTTGGTCAAATCTCTGTGAGGTTGTAAAAACAAACCACAAATGAGCACCACGACATTGATACTCCCTAGTTTCAGCACCATCACACTGACATCCGCCAAACTCCAACGCAATGACTGACTGCTGCGGCATGGTTTCAAACCCGAAATTTTCCACAAAATTCATACAACTCATATAAAATTAAATCTTAAACATTAAAACAAGTTTAATAAATTATTAATGACTACCAAGTATGATTTTTCATACAATTATTAATAATATCATACTTTACAATTACATAACATAAAAGATGATATATTTTTATACATTGTTACGTGCATCTAATATCATATCAAATCAACACAAGTGAATGCAAAATTTGATAAAAACATGTTACAATTATTAACATGTATTCATTATAGATTAACAAAATTAATAAAAGTTATCATGTAAATTATACATACAAAGAGAATTATACTAAAAAATTCACTCTGTTCAAGAACAATCACACATACAACAAACCCAAACCTTATGAATTCATTGTACATCACAATCATCCACAAAGTAAACCAAAGTCCATGATTCTTCATCTCGAAAAATCATCAAAATTCAATGAAAATTGCGTATAATCATGATACATGCATGTTCAAAACATGAATTCTATAAAAACATAATAAAATGTAAAAATAAGATAAAAGAGTATGAATGTACCAAGCCCTAGCCTCCTCTTCTCCCCCCCAAGGTGTCACATCCACAGAATCTATACATGCTCTAGTAGATATGAATTTTTAAATTTAACATGTTTGGTTTACTCAATCTTACTCCACTCGGTCATTTTATTTCATCAATAAAATTTTGACCTGACCTAGGTTCTTACATTTGTTGACCCTAAGTTTTGATGATGATCATTTACAACTCTCAAGCTGTTGCAAATATACCAAGGAAAGCCAGGGGATTAAGATTGGATCACATCACATGAAGAGGCTCAATGAATCAAAGAGAATGACTAAAGTTCAAGACATTCAAGGAATCAAAGAGATGGACTTCAAGGTTACAAGAGGCAAAAACATAAAGATGAAGGAGTTTCATGGTTATGTGATTTTGATTTGGTGAACAAAATCATGTCTACTCAATCGTAAGGAATACCTCTTGTAAGTTAAGGATTGCCTTTGGATTTGTCTCGATCAATGCTGGAGTATATGCAAGCTCCTCTCTAACACCCCGATTTCGGTTCACCTGAGAACCGAATCATAAATGTTATGATCAAGTCGAGTTATGTTTAAAGTTGTTATTCGGTAAGACTCGATCAATAAAATAGTTCGAAATAACCCACTTGGTCTCATGAGAATCGAAGACATTAATTCGTTGAGCACAAGAGTGTGTAGTGTTTATCTGTCCTTTCACCAAAGTCAGACTCAGGATTTGCAAGACGTACAAATATTATATGAAAAATGTCAGTAACGAGTGTTACTGGTCCGAAAAATAACTAATGAAATCTGGCAAATGGGTATTCCATTACCCACAAAAACTTATGAAACTTCAAGATTGACACACACGGGCGGTAAGCAAACATACTTAAGCAAGTGCCAGCTCGCATGCACTGCAAGTGTTCATATTCATACATACAACGCTTATGCCCTCACAACTTCCATATTTCACCTGCAATGGTACTCGAGTGTTAAAAGGAACAGTTAAGTTAGTGCCACAAATTCTGAAAATGTGTTGTGTTATGAAGTACCCTCATACGCCGCACTACCTCAGGATTTAAAGGAGTACTAGTGCGATTCATACATATCTCCATACCGCTCACTTTCTTATTTGTGAAATCAAAAATAATGTGCATACTCATATAATAGGCTTAGGAAAGAGGCTTGCATCATATATTTATGGAGTTTCAATTCAAAAACCAACAAAGGATCTCATCCATGTAGTTTTATTAAACATGTGTAGAAAACAAAGCCAAATGGCCTGACATCGGAGGGAGGCAATAAAACACCGCCGATACCGTCTTATGTATAAAACACAATTAAACTCGACACGCAAGGAGTCAAGCAGAGAAGGAGAGTCCTACGGACCTCTGGTCCAAGCTCCAAGCATATCTGCACATCTACGGCGAGCTCGGACTCCGAAACCTACATAAGAACCCACTACTAAGTAAAACACTAACATCTCTATGTGATGCATGCTCGTGGTGTGTGCTTATATTATCAACACATCCTAATAAAGAAAAGAGTGCTAACAAACCTATAATTAAATATTTGGCATGAAAATCGAGACATAATAATAATAAATAATAAATAATAAATAATAAATAATAAATAAATAAATAAGAAAATGCACTCATATATAATTAGGCAAATAATAAATACATAAACATGAACAATACTCTAATTATAAAATAATAATACAATTATACTGTATAAATATGCGGGTAAACATGAGTAAATGTCAACATATACTCGTGTTAGTAAACATATATATATATATATAATATATATAATAATAATAATAATTCAATAAATAAATAAACAAACAAACAAATAGGTAATACTCATTAATCATGAATATTAATAATATCATAGTAATACAATACAGGAATACATAATTAAATACAAATAAATAAATAAATATATGTATACAATTTAGGAAACATAATAAGACTATTCTTCATAAGTAAATATAATATTAATAATAACAAATAATCATGTAAACATTCATCATATATGATAAACATGTAAATAAAAATAAATAAATGAATAAAGAAATAATAAATAAAGAAAAATAATCATAACATTCAATTATGCTAAATCATGTGAATATACATCACAACTAATATAAGAGTTCTCAAATTACCAAAAATGATCGACAAACGGCCGAAAATGGGTTGAACTGGACCGAATTAAGCTGAACCTGATCGAGTTGGGCCGAGCCAACTAGGTTTCGATTAAATAAACTACTGGGCTGGGTCAGCTGGTCTGGTTTGGAGTGATCGACACGGACACAGACACAGCTGGTAGATTCAGACACGAATAGGTGCGGCATCACCGCCGTGTGCGGCAACATCGCCGGCGGCGATCGCGGCCAAGGCAGAGGTTGGTGTTGGTCTCAAATGGAAGATCTCGCCAGCGGCGGCAATGGAGGAAACCGGCTTCAAGAACTCTTTCACTGGCTACAATTGCGGCAATGCCAGTGGTCGTGAAGGTACTGATATAAAGCTAGCTGCGAGGCAGTCATGAGAGTGTCGGTCCAGTGGTAGGGGGCAAGGCGAAAACTCGCCGACGACAAGCCGAAGTGGTGTCAGCGCTAAAGTGAAAACATCCAACATCAGGGGACATCACTAGAAATAAATGGGTGGAGCTAGGGTTGAGTGTACACTCAGATCTTGCCACGTGGCATGGATTCGGATGTTCGACAACTCGTGGCCTAGTGGGGCCCACCTATGAGTATATGCAATATACATATAGATGGAAAACTCGGATCGAGACCGTCCAAAGCCAAAACTAACTCGTGTCCTAAAAGTGACTGTATAGGCAAGAATCGTGGCAAGAAGGCTAAATGTGCCTCGAACCCTAAACTCAATCAAGCTGGGCCTGCACGGGCACAATCCTGCGATCCAAAATTCTTATGCTGCATGTAAATGAGATACCTTGAAATCCCAAATGGATAATAAATGCTGCAACGGCCTAAAATGCTTTCTAACTCATAAAAAATTTTTGTATACCTCATGTATACACTGATAACTCATGCTCTACTATATTATAACTTAAACCATCGTATGCATGTCGGGCATACTCAACCTCCATAGCATGCTCAGATGGCCATCTGGGCTGCATACTCAAATTCTTAAAATTTTTCTGGCACGAACTCACTCGAACCAACTCGATATTGACCCAAACAGGGCAAAACTAAAATCAGGTTAAACCCTAACCCAAAAATGGGGTTTTACAACCTCTCCTCCTTATAAAAATTTCGTCCTCAAAATTTCTCACATCACCTAGGATCAAAGGACTCAACAGAAGATGTCTTCTTGTTGGAAAACTGGTAGCTCTCCTTTGAAAGCTAGCTACACACGGCCCAAACGGGCCAACATAATGCTGGAACCCTGAACACTGATGAAGCTTGCTAGCTCCTTAATAATCTGGCTGAACCGACAACACATGATTGAATTATCTAGTGAAACATGCCATATATGCTGGTATCATTCGGCTGGACTGACCATATATGCTCCAATCGTCTTGCCAGACTGACCATGCATGCTCAAATCGTCTCGTTGGACTAACCATGTATGCTCAAGTCATCTCACTGGACTAGCTCCTAGGGTCACTTCAAACTATGGGGGCTGAAATGTAATGACCTCGGCGGGAAAAACCTAAGCTCACCCCTAAGGGTCTACTGGGTAGTGGAGTAGGTACTCTAGAGTACTGCAGGGTACTAGTCTGAACTACATTAGGAAAACTATATCGGTGTGAGGTATGAGGATTAACATTTACCCATGTCCCTCTGATCCTCATCAATGTGATAGGTCAACCACGTGTACCCTTAGGGCACTCTGTACCAGGTCCTATGGCTATACTAGGGTGCCCTGCGAGTCCTACTAGCATATGGCAGACTCTAGTACCAAGTAAGTGTATATCCTAATGAGTTGTATGACTCACTGTCACTAGTCTAGGTCAAACACTCAGGTGTCCCTATAAGAAGAACTAGACCGCTCACCAGGTCCTAGCTAAGTCGGTCCCGAGCCAAGTATCTCACTCTATTCCATAATGGAACAAGGATAGTTGCTATAGCTCTACTGTGTGCTATGGCTCTACTGTGTGCTATGGCTCTCGTAACTATCTATATGACCACTAATTGCTGCTGAAGAGAGCTCTCTATGATGGAATGGAGGCGAGAACACCTATACATGTATAGCGTGTCTCAACAGAATATGAAAACATACTCTGCATGGAACTGTAGGATCTTCATCTGGTCTGTGGCGTATGCATTAGTCAATGTATGCTCATCTTAACTATCTGGAAAACAGATAGTATGACTGATATATCTAGAAGGGTAAGTGTAAAAATACTCGGGTAGAGGCTCGACTCTGTTTGACATCTCTGGTCACATGACAAGTAAATGGATCTTCTCTCATGAAAAACTGGTCACACTGCTCCACGACTCTACCTATGAAGTGTCTCATCCTCACATAGTCTTACATCGGGTGTGCTAGGAGAGTACACTAAGCTGAGAAAATCCTACTAGGTATGTAATGAGGGTCTCAGTCTGAGTCACAATGGGGTAATGAAACACTGTGTAGGATATTGGCTGGTTCAAACATATGAGTTGGTCCATGGACATGTCTCTAACATCATCATGATTGGACTCCGCCATAGGTGACCAGCCTATGGAATAGCCAATCAATGACGAGCCTAAGAGATGGCTCCTAAGTAGTTCTAGTTCAATCAGCTAACAGTAGGCATGCGTTTCTCGATACCGTACTAGCCACGTACTTTCAAAATGGGGGTGGGGGTTGTTCAAACGACCCAAAGAACCATTATCTCTCTCCTCGAGTCTACAGGGACTCATAATGAGGTTCGACACGTGTCTCATCTACTCTTTAGTGGTGTGTGACCTGCCGTCCCGTACAGATTTGTAGCACTAATTTTGACTCACATGACTACTACCGCTATGGTATACTCTCTCAAGTAAAGCTGTCAGTTAAGATGAGCATACACTAGTGTCTTTCTAATTGGTCAGTGTGATCCAGCCAGACTAAAGTCCCTGTCTACGTCGCTCCCAAGCTTGGGTGAAGTTGTCTCCTCCAGGCTGGTATGCCATCGGCTACTTGCACTGTAAGTCCTAAATAGTATCACGAAGGTATCTCCTATACTCGGGGCAAAGGCTAAATCCTATGTCTCAGGGAAAGAACCTAATCGTGTTGGCGAAGCACAAGGAAAACAATGCTTCCCTAATGGACACTCCCTCACTAAACCCATCATCCATGCCCAAAATTCTAAAATGAGTCGAACTCCTCTCGTTGGCTGAGGTCACACTGCATGTGTAAAACCCATGATCTGAGTCAGGGTTTTATAGTCTGAACCGGTCAGTTCGACCATTATTTTTAGTCTGGTCAATTTCAAAACACGCATACCGAGCCGAGGACAGTCTTGTGTTATGAACCATGAGAGTCATGTGTGCCCAAGTATATGATGATAACGCCGGTAAGACAACAACAGAATGAGTTATCAGAATATATGAGAGTATGCCAGATTTTTTCCTTATTTATTTTAATTAAATCGTAGAATTATTTTTAGGTCGAATAACATATTAGGACGCATTACGAGTAGTTTGGGTGGGTTATTAATTATAGAGCATGTCATTGATGTGTATTATATTTTATGGGATTTATATTACGAGTTAGTATTATTTTTGACTCGTGTCAGAGTTAGACTCAAGTTTTAATTACGAGACGACCATTCATTTTTCTTAGACAACCATTCATTTTTCTAAACGACCATTCAATTTTCTTGGACGACCATTCATTTTTCTTAAATGACCGTTCATTTTTCTAAATGATCATTCATTTTTCTTAGACGACCATTCATTTTTCTAAGCGACCATTCGTTTTCTCACCCTTACGACATCTATATATTCCACACTTCTATCATTCAGCCACCATCATCCTTCTCACTCAACTTTCTTCTTCATTTTCTTCTCATCTTCCCCACAATCCTCACTCAAGCTAGCCACAACTTTGTCGACGTCGCCATATGACTAACGATTAGGTATAGACTTTTTAATTATTTAAATTGATATTTATTATCATAGCATGCTAGGAATGATTAACTGTTGTGATAAATGTCTAATTATGAATGGAGTGATGATTTGCATGATTTGATTGATAATTAGTGATCTAATTAAGTAAATTAAATTTGAGCATGCTAATTGACTGCAATGTAACTTTGAAAAATGTAATAAAATTGGGATAATAGGATGAGATATTTTTACATTGATGATTGTTTGACTATTGTTAGATGATGATTGCCTTGTAAGTGTGATATTCATGATGAGTTTGATGCATCATTCAGTTAGTGGGAGTTAGCTTCTAGATTTGATGTGTACATACAGAGTAGCAGCTCACCGCCTAGGCGCAAGGACACAATTAGAGCTTCTACTAGGTCTGTTAGGACTCACTTCTGGTTTTATTTCTATACTCTATCGTGTGTTATTTTTTACTAGTAAGCAGATGTGTTAAGTGGTAGATTTATTGTATCCCACTCCACGCGGGCCATTTAATTAATTGATCTTCCGGATTAATAACCCTCAAGGATGAGATCCCTCAAATATGTTTTCAAAAACAAGATCCACCACAAGTTGCCTTCAGGCCTATTATATAAATCCCTTCCCAGACCAATATATAGTTTTATCGAGGGATCCTATCCACTCCATTCCCGAGGGATCCTGACAACTCCACCTTTGAGTTCCTCAAACCCGGAGAAGTGTGGAGGTTTATAGGTACTGTTGTGCAGCGCATGTCTAGACTTGTGGTTCAAAGGGTACTAAAGGTGACTGCCTAAGAGTACTCGGTCCTCATGCCCAAGGCCAGGAGAATTATGGAGGTAAGGAGAGGGCTTAGGATAAACAAGCAGTCCAGAGGGACCAGCAAATGAAATGAGAAAATCAGCAGCAGCGGAATAGTTAGTTCAGGATGCTACCGGGTCTACAGCCTAGTGGCTCCTTAGTAGGTGCCCTTCAGAGAGTTCACGAGAAGTATATGAATGTTTTCTTTCATATGAGAGTTTGCTTTCATAGCCAGTTTGATATTAGTTATATTTCTGGACCGGTAACACTCGTTAGTGACGTGTTTTTATAATATATGTAGGTGATGATCAGGAGTAAGATGAGCCAGCCTAGGATGGAGAAGTAGTGAGGTCTCTTGCACACACACACGTCAGACAATAGAATGTTAATGTTTTGTTTATTTTGTCTTTATATTAAGAATGATGTTATTTACGGTATGACAATTGAATTCATATGATTGAAAAGTAATTAGAATGCACGCAGAGATGGGTCAAGATCCAAGATTTAGAGTGAATTATGCAGCAGAATAGAATTTTGTGTGAATGTCAATGTGTGATATAATAATATATAATAATATATATATATATATATATCAACTTTATCATTTTTATCGATTTTTATCATCATTATTTTTAGTATGAACTGGTTGTCATGTCATCCATGTAGTAGCATGTTAGGTTTATTTTTGTGCATTCATCCATGCATAGCGATAGACATCTTCCATCTCGAGACGTCGAGAGTAGATCCTCTGGGTTGGGTTTGGGTTAGTCGACCTAACCGGGACCAGTGACATTCCGATTCGGTTCCTGAGTGTGAACTGGATTTGGGGTGTTACAGCATGTCTAACCATCTACATGATTTGTATACCCTAGCTATAACTCATACATCAACTATCATGCTGACTGAACAATTTGACCACTGTAACCATCTCATTGGAGGTCATACTGCCCTATTCTCGGACACTGTCCATATACATCTCTAAAAGACTCACTAACACTGTCTGATGATCCCTATAAGACTGTCACTAACACTATCTTGTAATACACATCTAACCCAAGGATGTCAAGTCAAGGCGATGGTATGCAAGATGGTTGGAGAAGTCAATCATGTGCTATCACATCTAAATAATTCCAGCACACCTAACTTTCCTCTGTCTGGCTAATGTTACCGTAGTTATATCTTGTCCTCAATCCACTCTGCTCCAAAACTATAACATGTACTCTTTATGCAATGCTAAGAAGATCTTCAAGTAGTTGTCCTACTATAGGGTGAGGTAACTACTTAGCCCTTACTTCTACAATAACTGCACCACTCGGTCGGCAGTAGTGCAATATACGGATAGTGGTTGTGCATCACAAATAGTAGTTGTGCACCACGGACGGTAGTTGTGATACTCGGATGGTGGTTGTGCAACTCGGACGGTGGTTGTGCTTCCAACTAATAAAGATCTGATTCTAATCATGTACTTCGTGAACCCACTACTGTCTCGGGCGTGTCTTCCTCCATGTGTTTGTTTTATCAAAGATAACTCCTATCAACTTGACTTAGGCTATCCAACTATGTGTGCCTGACCGGAGGGTATCTGGATCATAGTAGTGACATGTACAATGGTGATCGAATGCTGAGCCTACACGTATCTACTAAAATCTAGGGTGATTGCTCCTATAAACATTGACTGGTTCTCAATAGCCATCACTGATTTGACCCTGGCAGATCGAATGACATCTGGTCAACTATCTAAATTTGCGGTCAAAGGTAATCTTGCTCATTCTCAATGTGTTCATGCCTCTATCTATTGAAGAGTGGCCAATGATACTGTTAAGACAAACATATACTACTGGAAGGGAGAAGGCGGTGAAGTGTCCATAGGACTATAGATCCACCTCGCTACTCATCCTCATCCACTGTTATCTCCTCGTAGTGGTCCATCTCAAGTCATCTGTCCAACGCTCATCTGTGTTGTAAGTACCTCAGTGGCTCCACTGTTATAACCACATCCTTCATCCATAGGGATTCGTCTGAAGGTCCAAGTTCTCCAAGGTGGACTTTGGACTATGCCTAATGGATCTATTTAAGGCACTCAATGGTCCACGTTCATGTGTCATGTAACTATGTGAATATCTTCGTACTCCAAGCTCTCCACTGGTCTCATCTCTCATGACTCTATCTCACAATGTGCACCATGTCCCAAGGAAGGACTAATGTGGTGACATGTGAAAGACGAGTAAGTGCTACAATGTGGTTGCCAAAGATCTAGGTAGTCCCGGTCACCATCAAACTTAACCTTAGCTAACTTAGCATGGGGACACTCTTACATCGTCCAAATCACTAGCACAGTAAAAGCAAAGGCGTGCCCCAGAGCTTATCATGACATTCTAGTAAGATCCATGCTGGCATCTACTAAAATCATGATCTCATAATTTCTATTAATACTGAAGCATGCATTGTTACGATCTGACTGAGCAAAAATTTGAAATGTAGAGGAAATACCAAATGAAATACCTATCGGCTTGGCTAAGGACAACTCCACACACTTGGCTCAAAACAAAAGTCTTCCATCTCAATCGACCAAGACATGGATCTAATATCAACTTGTAACACCCTGATTTCGGTTAATCAGAGAACCGAATCAGAAATGTTACGACCAAATCACAAATGTTACTAATACAATCTGGCAAATAGGTATTCCATTACCCATGAAAACTTATGAAACTTCAATATTGGCTCACACAGGCGGTAAGCAAACATACTTAAGCAAGTGCCGGCTCACATGCACGGCTAATGTTCATATTCATACATACAACACTTACGCCCTCACATCTTCCATATTTCATCCGCCACGGTACTCGAGTGGCAAAAGGAATAGTTAAGTTAGTGCCACAAATTCTAGAAATATGTTCCGTTGCGCGATACCCTCATACACTGCACTACCTCAAGGTTTGAAGGAGTATTAGTGCGATTCATACATATCTCAATACCGCTCACTCTCTTATTCGTGAAATCTATAAAAATTCCGCGTACTTATATAATATGCTTAGGAAAGATGCTTGTATTATATATTTCTGGAGCTTCAATTTGAAAACTAACAAGGGATCTCATCCTTTTAGTTTTATTAAACATGTGTAGATAATACAACTAAATGGCCCAACATCAGAGGGGTGCAATAAAACCCTGCCGATGTCGTCCTACTTATAAAACATGATTAAACTCGACACGGAAGGAGTCAACTAGAGAGGGAGAGTCCTATGGACCTGTGGTCCAAACTCGAAGCGTATCTACACATCTACGGCGAGTTCAAACTCCGAAACCTACATCGGAACCCACTACTAAGTAAAAAACTGACATCTCTATATGATGCATGCTCGTGGTGTGTGCTCATATCATCAATACATCCTAATAAAAAAAATAGTGCTAACAAACCTATAACTAAATATGTGGCATGAAAATCGAGGCATAATAATAATAATATAATAATAAATAAATAAGAAAATGCACTCATAGATAGTTAGATAAATAATAAATACATAAACATGAATAATTCTCTAATTATAAAATAGTAATATAATTATATTATATAAATATACGGGTAAACACGAGTAAATATCAACATATACTCGTATTAGTATATATATATATATATATATATATTATAATTCAATAAATAAATAAACAAACAAACAAATACATTAATACTCATTAATCATGAATATTAATAATATCATTGGCATACAATACAATAATACATAATTTAATACAAATAAATAAGTACATACACATAATGAACAAATAAATATATAAATATATATATACAATTTAGTAAACATAATAAGACTAATATTCATAAATAGATATAATATTAATAATAACAAATAACCATGTAAACATTCATCATATATGATAAACATATAAATAAAAATAAATAAATAATAATGAATAAATAAATAAATAAATAAAACAATAAGAAAAGAAAATAATTTTAACATCCAATCATGCTAAATCATGTGAATATACATCACAACTACTATAGGGGTTCTCAAATTATCAAATATGATCGAGAAACGGTCGAAAATGGGCTGAACCGGACCGGATCAAGCTGAACCTGATCGAGTTGGGCCGAGCTAACTTGGTCTAGGTTAAATAAATTGCTGGGCTGGGCTGGCTAGGTTGGCTTTGAGTGATGGACACGGACACAAACACAGTTGGTAGACTCGGCCACGGCTAGGTGGGTGCGAAAGCTTGCAGCGGATGCAATCATAGGCAAACAGGTAAATGAGCTTGACAAGGGGTAGTCGTGCCCGTCGATGGAAAAAGCCGATGGTGGCATCACTGAGCTTGCCACCATCGGGATTGAAAGGGGGCATCAAGACAGAGGTGCTGGTGGTGACGATCAGCAGAGTTCTGCCACTGGCTAGCCAAATATGAGCCGGAAAGGGGGCGGCATCGCCATTGTGTGTGACGACATCGCCAGCAGTAATCGTAGCCATGGCGAAGGTCTCTGTCGGTCTTAAATGAAAGATCTTTGCGAGGGAAAGCTATTTGGGTTGTCGGATCGGCCAGAGGTGGCTTGCTGGCACTGAAAAATGACTCGAACGGCGGCAGTGGTGGAGGAAACCGATTTCAAGAAATCTGTCGCCGGCTGCAACTGTGGCAGCACCAGTGGTCATGAAGGGTACAAATAGAAAGCCGGCCGTGAGGCGGTCATGACGATGCCAGTCCAGTGGCCGGGGGCAAGGCGAAAACTCACCAGCGGTGAGCCAAAGTGGTGATGGCGCTAAAGTGAAAACATCCAAAATCGAGGGACATCACTGGAAATAAATGGGAGGAGCTAGGGTTGAGTGTACGGCTCAGATCTTGCCATGTGGCACGATCGAGAAGTTTGACAACTCATTGCCTAGTGGGACCCACCTATGGGTATATGCAATATACATATGTACGGAAAGCTTGGATTGAGACCATCCAAAGTCGAAACTTATCAAGTCCTAAAAGTGACTCTATAGGCAGGAATCATGGCAAGAAGGCTAAATGTGCCACGAGCCCTAAACTCAATCAAGCTGGGCCCACACGGGCACAATCTTGTGATCCAAAATTCCTATGCTGCATGTAAATGAGATACCCTAAAAATCCCAAACAGATAACAAATGCTACAACAGCCTAAATCTAGGCCTAAAATCCTTGCTAACTTATAAAAATCATTTGTATACGTCGTGTATACACTGATCACTCATGCTCTACTATCTCATAACTTAAACCATCATATGCATGTCGGGCATACTCAGCCTCCATAACATTCTCATATGGCCATCTGTGCCTCATATGCATGTTCTTAAAATTTTTCTGGCACGAACTCACTCGAACCGACTCGATACTAACCCGAACTGGGTAAAACTAAAATCGGGTTAAACCCTAACCCGAAAATGGGGTTTTACATCCCTACTTCCAAAAAGTGTAACTTTTAACCTAGAAAGAGTTTGATTATGAAACTTAACATAGTGATAGAGCACATCAATAGTTCAATGCTTTAAGATTCACTGAAATTAGAGTTTTCTACAAGGAGTTATGACTTTCTAAAATTTGGACAAACTTCAGTTCGGTGGGCACTTCGACAGCTGATCTCAAGCACAACATCCCAGCTTTAAAAATTCATGTCCTAGTTTCTGAGATTTGTAAGCTTACCTTTGGAGGGATGATACAAGGCATTTGTAAGTTTACTTAGAAACAAAGAATCACTCAATTTGAAGCTATACAGACTGAGATATGAGCTACCAAAGTTAGGCCAAAAACTACTATTTGGAAGACCTTCAATCAATCATTTAGAGATCAAACCATCAACTGAACTCTGACTGAACGTGCATAAAACTAGCCATTCGAAAAAGTAAACTTGAAATTTGAAAGGAATAATGGGTATTTTTCATTCCGAAGAGGCTTTTGGTTATAATTATGGCATTGGAGGAGTGTTTTAACACACTTTGGGCAATGAAGAACCCCTAGACTTTCTTGGATCAATTTGAGGAAGCTCAAGCTTGTGTTAGAATTGGCTTTACCTATTAGCTAATATTCCTCGGTGTAAATTATGTGTCGAAAGAGAGATCATTGCATGTGAGGCTTGCTTAAGGGTATTTGAGCTATTTTTAAACTCCCTAGGTGTGGGGAGTGAGTGTGACCATCTTGCTTGTGAGGAGAAGGTGCTTGGAGAGAAGATTCCCTTGGCTGAAGGTGTGAGCTTGGGAAGAGAGTGTTGCTTCAATGTGGTAGTTGCTTCAAAGGTGTTTGTAGCTGGTTGGAAGACTCATTCATAATTGGGAGGTTCTTGAGAAGGAAGGCTTATAGCTCGCAAAGGTCGTTGGCATTCACCGTTGGAGAAGGAATGCTTGTTGGAGGCTCCAACGGTTGGAGTATAAGCTTCCTTGATTCTTGAGGGGTGCTTAAGAAGGAGGGCTTGTGAGTACAAGATCCTTTGGCACTTGGTACTTATAAAGGAGGTCTTGGTGTTACTTGTAAGTTGTACAAATTAGTTACTATAGTGAAACTACAAAGACCTACCCAACCAAAGGGCTTGGTGAGCTAGAAAAGAAGACGTACGAGTTATGAACCTCTTAAAAATTTGTGTCCTCTCACTTCTCCCTCTTCTTCTTTTTGTGCTCATTTTTAATTTAATTCACTTGTTTTAGCACACTTCACTTAAGCCCCTTGTGTTTGACTTGCTCGTTTTATGGTGCTAAGTTAATCAAGCTTATTGCTACCTCACTAATTGAATGGATTGACAAGTTTACCAACACCAACACAAGTTGGTTAGTGGAGTCGATCTTGTATCACCACATGGGTTCATTATATTCCCTTGTTTATCATTCACTTGCGTTTACCTTGACTATCTATTTGTGATTAGCCCATCATTGTGCTTAAATCATTTTCTCTATTCCTTATCCACTTGCGATCTTTATAAGGCCTTAAACATTGTGATAAGTATTTGTAATTAGCTCTTTCCCACATTAGGTAATCCTTCAACATTCCACCCACCTTTTAAAATATTCGTCCCCAAAAGTTATCTAAGATGAACTAAATCCTAAATCACCTTTTGATGACGTGTGGTAACTCATTTCTCATGCCTTCCTCCTCTTTTGCTGGCATTGTACTATCCTTCTTCATGTGTCCTATCTTCCCGCAATTGAAGCACTTGGGTGGTTCAAAACATTTCCCAGAATGATACTTCCAACAATTTCCATACTTCCATTGCCTCTTTGTTTTGTTGGAGTTGTTGGGATTCTCCACACTTAGCTATCCATAAGATTTCGTCATAGGAGTGGGAACACTAAATTTTGGAATGGAATTGTTCTTCTTAGCAGCTTTCAACTCATGGTTAGCTACAATGTTGATGATTTCAATCAAACTAGTTCTATGGATATTGGCAATCTTATCCCTTAGCTCAAACCTCAGCCCCTAGAAGAATTTGCTATATCTACTATTTCCCATTCTCCATTGATCCAGGGTAAAATCTCTCTAATTTCAAGTATTTTTAAGTGTATTCCCGGACTAAATCATTTCCCTAAATATGTTTATGAACTCAAGAGTCTCGCTATGTTACTGCTCAGAAGTATTGCTCATTGAAGGAATGCACCAATTCAAACCATGTAATAGAAGTGATCTGATCCCCTTTACTATAGGTGGATTTCTCCATCAATAACCACCAATGATATGTCTCTCCTCAAAGCATAGTAGTTGCCATCGTAGTCTTGTGCCTATGACGTACTTGCGTGGCTTTAAAGGTGGTCTCCATGTTGTTAATGCAATTTTTAGCCTTCATTGTATCAACTCCGCTAGTAAATTTTTTAGCTCAATTTTTTAAAATGTTTTCTTTGTTAAACTTATCGGAGTCATTTGTTGCTCTCAGTGATTAGCTCACTGCTTGAAGGGTCAGCTTGAGACGTCGGCAGAGGTCCATTCCTTGCCCCTTGGCTCCCTTCCTTAGCCCTAAGAGGTGTCAAGCCCGAATGGCCTGCAGAACTCGTGCCTCCAGAACTCGTGCCTCCATTGCCTCCCTGTACAACTGGCATAGGTAGGCTCTATACTACCTCTAGTAGTGCACTTTGAGTCATTGCATTAGAGTGAGCCAAGCCCTAGATAGCCGCCAACATATGGACTAACATGTTGTCATTGGTTGGCTCTGGGTTTGCCCTTTCCTCTGGGATCAGTCAAGTCTAGTTTCGCCAAAGGCTCTAGGTTTGCCGCCTACCCATGGCTCGCCGTTTGCTGATTATCATGAGACCTTGTACTAGACATCCTCTAAAACACTCAAAGTTAGTACCTCAACACCAATTCCATAAACAATTTATACAATTTATCAACACTCGAAGTTAGACCTTGGAGGCAGTGGATTCATTGAACTTTCAATAAGGTAAGGTCATATACTAATTAATAATGTGGAATCATGGCTTTGAATACCAAGTGTGACACCCCGACTAATTTTACAATTGAACCAGGGGTCACTTTGGTCCGATGACCTAAAACTTCAAACTAAATCACACAAGGAATAACCAAAAAGACAATGACATGCAACAATCTACAACTTATTGATAGGCTTGATATCAAAAGAAAATAAAATAAAAATTATTCCGACTATAAGAATTTTATCCATGACAATAAATAATAATAAGCAACAAAAATACTATCCAGTCTCAACTATGACTAATATAATAATGAAAATTCAACTCCCATGACTCGTATCAGGTTCCAATACTAATAATATATAACTAAATAATCAAATATTAAAAGTCCAAAAATAGCTAATATAGGATAAGTAATAGTCCATCTGCAGAGTCCATGCCATTGTCTCATCTTAAGATATCACCCAACTAGTTATTACCTGTGGAGTAAATTCCACATTAGTGATAAAAATGCTAAGTGCATATAATAATAATGACCAAAATATATAAGCACATTGACTTTGCGCCCAACTCCCGTCCAATAGATTTGGTCAATCTATTAGAAATAATTTCTATTTATGATCATAGACGTTACCAATGCCCTTAACGGGATGACAGTACACATATACTCCGTCCAAACTTCGGTGTCTGAGTGCATACTGTGATATTTCGGTTCACAAGCTTTGGAATATAAAATTATATCTTTTAGCCAACATGCTAATGCCAAAAACTCGCTTCTCTTCCCACCAATCAATGGCCATAAAATGTGTTAATTGAACATTATGAAACCTATACGTACCTCGAAGCCTCTATAATTATCTCTTGAACTAGCTTGTGAGCAATTTCCTAAAACCCTCAAATTATACATTAGCATATATATATTCTATTAACTACATGCAATGAAATGACACGATAAGCATGCACACACATTCATACAATAATATATTCATACAAGTCCTACATCGTCATACACACAATATAAAATGCTTAAATATCAATGAATATACCATGCAATAAAAAAATCATTAAAAAATAATTTAGGGTTTCTTGTATGAGGACTCCAACTCTTGATTAGAGCGCCGCAATACTCAAGCCAGACACATACTAGAAATGAGCCTTGTGGTGCTGATATTCTCCAGCGTTAGAGCGCCTCTGCCAAACACAAACACAATGCCTCAGCTTAAAACCTGAAATTTTCCACAAATTTTCACACAACTCATACAAAATTAAATATTAAATATTCAAATTGTTAGGTTTATCCCACATCGGTCGTAGAGGTTGTTGGTGACTTGTATATAGGCTAATGGGAAAGCCTTATTCCTTAAGTTAGCTTTTGGATTAAGAGAGGCCTGTGACACCTATTGCGAGTTTCCTTTAGTTGTTTAAAGTCTCTTTTGGGGGCCTAAAGGGTCCAACCGTGGTTTTAGAGCTTGGGTGTGGGCCGAAAGGGCCCAACAAGTGGTATCAGAGCTTTGGTTCGTCCGCCTGTGGAGGTTCGTGGATAAGATTAAACTGCTTGTTTGCTTTTGACAAGATGGCCGAGAAGAGTACAACCAAATTTCTACTTCCTAAATTTGATGGAAGTAATTTTCCTATGTGGAAGGTAAAGATTCATGTCATATTGGTGAAAGATGGTTGTGCTATTGCGCTTAAAGGCAAGGATCAGAAACCAGAAGGTATGACAGGTGCACAATTTATTGAAAAAGATGAGATTGCCAAGGCTGATATTTTATTGGCTTTGGATGATAAGGTATTATTTAATGTGCATACTATTGACACAACGGCAAAGGCTTTGTGGGATAGTCTTCACAGAATATATGAAGACAAGTCCTTAATAAGTAAGATTTTTCTAAGGAGACAATTGTATAATTTGAAGATGAAGGATGGGACTTCTATTCATGAACACTTAAATATGTTTAATAGCTTGGTGAATGACCTGTTGGGAACAGGTGTAAAGGTTGATGAGGATGAACAAGCCACCTTACTTCTCTGTTCAATGTCAGACTCATGGGATAATTTAATTATGAGTTTGAGCCATGTTTCTGAACTTGACTTAAACTCTGTTACAACATCACTCTTGTTAGAGGAGCTAAGAAGAAAGTCAGCAATATCAACTTCATCTTTAGGGGAGCAAGCCTTGGTTTCTGAGGAGAGCAAGAGTGGGTTCAAGCAGACAAATAATGGAAGAAAGGTGATAAGGTGCTTCTATTGTAACAAGGTTGGTCACATAAGAAGGTATTACAAAAAATTAACAAGGGATATGCAACATGACAAGGAAAAGGACCAAGAACAAGAAAATGATGAAGTCAATTCTATTAATTATGGAAATGACTTAGTACTTTTTACTTCTTGTAATGATGAGTGCTTTCGTAAGACGGATAATTCAAGTTGGATTGTAGATTCTGGAGCTTCCTTTCATGCAACATCATGTAGAGAGCTCTTCACTACCTATAAATCAGAAAATTTGGGAATGGTGAAGATGGGAAATGGTAATACATCACGTGTTTTTGGCATGGGAGATGTGCATATGGTGACTAGTTTGGGTCACAAATTATTTTTGAAGAATGTGAGACATATTCCAAGCTTGAAGGAAAATATATTGTCTTTGGGCAAGTTGGATGATATTGGCCATAGTTCTCAATTTGCTAGAGGAGTATGGACGTTATCCAAGGGTGCACTTATCATTGCAAAAGGGGAAAAATATAGCAGCTTGTACAGGACATTATTTCGATATGTCAAGAGTGGAAGTACTCTTGATGGGTCTCCTAAGCAAGCATGACGTCGACGGGTTGATCATTCTAAGGTAGAAATGGAATTCAGTAATAAGAATCTTGATAATGATCATACTCATGATAGAAGGAAAGTTGTTGTCAAGTTGGAAGATGAAAATAAGCTATTTTCCGAAACCAGAGTGGATGGGTTAGTAAAGATGTTTGAAGAGAAGTTGATCCTAAATGACGAAAAGCAAAGTCGTAATTCTTTCCCCAAGAGGGTGGGGGAGATGTGCTAGAAGTTCCAATCAGGGGAGATAAAGTGCATTCCACATGAGTCGGAAGAGGAGTTTTTCACATAGGTCGAGAAGGGGAGATTAGAAGGGTTGTATCTCTTTTCCATGTGAAGGATGTTGAAACCAACCCTAGTGTGTTCCGTATGATTCGGGAGGGAGAATTATTGGGGTCCCTCATCATACAATGGATGTGAGAACACATGCAACTACATGGGGAATCGTAAAGACATGGAGTTATTCCAAGAGGTACAAGGAATTCGAGAAGAATTGTTGAAGACGATGAGTATTTAGTATTGGGTTCTTGGTATTTATGAGGCTGATTTTCTTTTCCTATATATATGTAGTTGTATTGTGAGTAAAATAGAAGTAAATGAAAGAGAATACACAATTGAGAGTGTTGTTTTAATCGTGAATTGTGAGTTCCCAATTAGATGTGTATTCCAGTTAGAGATTATGAGTTGTTCCTAATTGGAAAGTGTAAGGATTTTCCAATTGGAGTGATTTGTGTACTTATTATTGCATATCAAGGAGTTTAGGGATTTTATATGTTACAATCCCAACAAGTGGTATTAGAGCTTAATTAGGGGCCCGAAGGGCCTAACAAGTGGTATCCGAGCCAAGTTTGAGCCGGGTTTGCATACGCCGATTATTGTTGTTTCCTTCACGGATTCCACTTGATGATTTGAAGAGGAGTTTGTTAGGTGGGTACCGTCTGATTTAAGGGGAGTGTGTCAGACGATAATGGTTTCAGGCCACGCCCGATATGTGAAGGGGAATTGTTGGGTTTATCCCACATCGGTGGTAGAGGTTGTTGACTTGTATATAGGCTAATGTGAAAGCCTTATTCCTTAAGTTAACTTTTGAATTAATAGAGGCATGTGACACCTATTACGAGTTTCTTTTAGTTGTTTAAAGTCCCTTTTGGGGGCCGGAAGGGTCCAACAGTGGTTTCGGAGCTTGGGTGTGGGCCGAAATGGCCCAACACAAATATGTTTAATACATTATTTAAAGACTACCAACATTGATTTTTCATAAAATTATTAATTATATCAAATTTAACCATTAAAAATGATAAAAGATATATTTCTATAAATTGGTACAAGCATCTAATATTATATCAAATCAACACAAGTGCCTACAAAACTTCATAAAAACAAATTACAACTATTAATTTTCATATATTCATCATGGATAATTGTGTATATCATGCCAACAAAGAGAAATATATTAAAATATTCACTCCTTTCACAAACAACTACACATACAACGAACCTAAATCTTTTGAATTCATTGTACACCACAATCCTCCAAACCATAATTCAAAGTCCGTGATTCCTCCTTTAGAGAAATCATCAAAATTCAAAGAAAAATATATATAATCATGAAACATGCATGTTATAAACATAAATTCTATATAAACATGATAATATGATTGAGAAATAATAAAAAAGAAGATAAACCTAACAAGCCCTAGCCTCCTCTTCTCCGCCCAAGGTGTTGCCTCCAAGAATAATGTTAGAGAGTCTATGAATAAACAAGTAGTGACACACCCGTTACTAGGGTATTTGGGGAATTATACCCTATAAATCCTAATATAGATATTATTTATTTAAAAGAGGTGTCAATCTCCTAATAATACCAAAATAAGAGTCCTAAGATTCCTAAAATATAATCTCAAACCTCCGAATTCCTTAAGATTTTGTCATATTAAAATTTTTCTATTTTGTGGACTTGTAAGAAGTTAATTTTACTTTTCCATGTCATTATCTAATAACTTGGCCCTAAGTTCAACTTGGAACGGTCGTATATGAGTCTCTAGAAACCTATTTTTCATGCTTTTTTATTGGACTCCTCATGAGGCCTGGTTTATTTCATAAAAATTTTAGAATTTTTAGACATATTCAAGGTCATATATTATTTTGGTTTGGCCATACAAAAATAAAAAGACGATGGTTATTACATTGTTGGATATTTTGGCCAGATATATTGTGCACTTTTTGTGCCATTTTAACTCATAT
Source organism: Piper betle (assembly GCA_033002965.1). Classification (NCBI taxonomy): domain Eukaryota; kingdom Viridiplantae; phylum Streptophyta; class Magnoliopsida; order Piperales; family Piperaceae; genus Piper; species Piper betle. The sequence goes on along the minus strand of JAURVB010011978.1, from coordinate 11,442 downwards.
CCAATTTTTCAATTTCAAATTTTTCCAAAATCAAATTTTTTTGTTAATAACGACAGTATTTTAACCAATACCTTATTAAATCATTTTTGTACCATTTTAACACAAAAAATTTTAATCATTTAATAGAATATTTTGATCATAATTTTAAAATTTATTTGAACCCCATTCGATCTAATCAAACCAAATATATAGCATATCGATGTTATAAATTTATGATCGCAACTGATGCAGTATTCAAAACTTTGAAAGAGAGAGAGTAGATTTTTTAATTCAAAAGATCCCATAATTATTACACTCTTTAAATTATAGGCTTGGTTGTTTCATTAAACCTCATGCCCCGGACCACACCACACCATCAACTACTTGCCTTTCGAGAAAGCAAAACTTGCCTCCAATTCGTCTATAGCTTAGTATAATGGTTTGAAAGGGGCGGGTCACTAAAAGGCTTCGGAAATAGAGTGGTGTGAAAGGTCAACAGAGGCCCAACTAGGAGTCCGATGCATGCATGCATTCCCACTAATATTTGTGACGAAAAAGTTGAGCCCCCTAAAACAAGTGAAATTATTTTCAGTGGACCATATCTTATAGTATTTTGTGGAGCCTTTTTATGTTTGATATTATACTATCTGTTTTGAACTATTTAAATCTTATAAACGGGCATATTAATTTTTCCGAAGAGTTACATGTGCCGCCTCAATAAAAGTAAAGAGATCTTAATGCTATTATCAATATAATAAAATAGTAAAACAATACATTACAACAATTTTAGGCTTTTTACACAATGTAATAAGTGTAAAATACACTATAAATCGTGATGACTGATTAATAGTATCGTAGAAAAAGTGGATAAGTCTTTGTTCGGTACATTTTTACGAGCGGGGCAAACAAATAAAAATATACAATTCAAGCTAAAAATATAGTGACAAAAACTAAAAATTTCTTTACGGTTACAATTTTTAGGGGGAGAAAATGTCCGAAAATGTGGCCAAACTTTTTTCCATGTTCTTTTGAGAAACCATAGAGAAAAGTTTATTTTTTTGTGATACTGATCAGAATAACCTATATTGCTTACGATATAAATTAACTTACATGAGATAGATCGTTATTGAGTGCATTTTCATGGGCGAATGTAACGTGCATTTGTCAAAATTTAAATTTTTTTAAAAAAATCTAATTGTTGTGAGACCCGCCGAGAACAAATTCTTAGTTCTAGGTATTGCTTCAAAACAGGCATCAACTACACGCGTCATACCGACATGCATTTCAGATAAGAAGATTGAGCACCATCTTACTTGTTTAAAACTGTAGACGACACTAAGTATGGGGATGACGGCGAAACATGACTGCAAGGCATGGATCGAATGAAAAAGCAAATCATGAATCTAGCTTTGGATTTTCTTTGTGACATTGAAGCGTTAGTTTGCGGATAGAAGATTTCAAATGACGTTGTGTGGAGAGAGGTAGAATTTTGGTGTTGGGATATGCATCTATTGAATTCGATTGCACATTTTCTGCATTGAAATAGTTGGTGATTGTGTAGTGTGGTTACCCATCAACTTCAATCGAGCTCCAGTTATGTGCTTGTGAATCTCGACTCTCTTTTGTCCTCCCAGTCGTAGTTGCTTATAATTATTGCGTGTTCTCGTCCATCCATGTTCACATTGTCTGAAGCAAGTGGCCTTGCCCATGAAGGAAGAACGAAGGAGCCTGCTTTGTCTGAGGGGTTTGCTGTTGCATTTGAGGAAGGATGAAGGAAGATCAGACATTAGTCAAAATAGTTATTTACTGTTCCACGAGTACCACAAGTATTTTTAATCTTCCAAATGTCAGGAACCTCAAGCTTGACTTGCTAGTGATATACAAGTACAACTCAATCATACGGATTTGGAAATCATCTAATTAAAGGCTGTAAGTTGTAGATTACTACACATTACAAAATAAATTATGGACATAAAATTAAGATGAGCTACAGTATCTCATATGGCATACAAGAGTTACCCCTCTAATATGAACTTTTTAGTAGGTTCAACACATGATGTCTAAAAATATAGGAAGCATAGTGCATAAGTAGGAGGTTTATAAGGTTTTACTCTTTTAGATATTAATATTTATTTTTCAATTTTTTAAAAAATACTAGTTTATAAATATTATAAAATTAATTTTTATTATAATAATTTGAAAATTAAGATGTAAGGATTAAAAGAATTAGATTGATTTGAAAATCTTCACCCCTAACTACTTATTGTTTATACTAATATGTGGATTTTAGGTAGCAATTTTCGCCTAATATGCTTAGGGGATATAACTCATTCAAGCTATATTGCAGCTAATAAGTCTAATGTTCTTCTTATAATTCAATAATGTACGTGATCCTTACGTATATAAAAGTGGGTGTGCCATGCATCCCACCTGAATATTACTTTTCAAGCATTAAGCTTTCTGCCAAACGTCTGCATAATATGCAAAGCACTGATAAAAATTATGAATAATATAAAGGAGCTTTATACCGGGAAATTAAAGGAAAATTTTATTATAATGAAAAACTAACTTCTCAATTAAGAAAACAGTTGTTTTTTAAAACAACAAAGTTGCCCCCTGCCTTGGCCAGCAGCAGCTAGGCTTTGGCGGAGGCGGCCATCTACGCTTGGATCTGGCTTGGGGTGGCCGCCCTAGGCCCAATCTGGCCAGAGTGGTCACTCCCCACTGTGGTTGCCCATTTCAAATTTTTATTTTAAATACTTGGGCCACCAAGCGGCCAACCCCAGCAGCTGTTTGTTGCTAGGCAAGCTGTCGCATGACCAAACATTAAAAAAATTATAAAAAGGCCAGTGACAGGGGGTGGATCGGACCGCCTGCTCGTCGCCGGCTAATTTTTTTTTAAAAATTTTAAGTAATTGGCAGACGGCAGTTGGAACCTGGTTGTCGCCTGCTCCCAGGCCTTGGGCGGGCGGCAACCAATGGGTAAATGGATCCCAACCGCTGAACCAGGGGCGGCTGCAGACCACCCCTACCTTAAAGTTTTATTTTATTTTTCAAAAAATTTAGTTGATTTTGTTTTATTTTTGTAAGTGTGAGTATGTTATACCATTTATATTTTTCCTTTTTTTGGCTAATTAGGTCTGACTTTCCCGCCACTTGGTAATATCAAAAAATTTCTTCTTTTTTATGTAAAAAACTCAATATAAAATGAATAAAAATAATTGAATTATTTTTGTAGAGAATTTATTTGTACGATTAAGTATCACCAACCCATCAATTTCAATTTTATGTTCATTTTTTAAATTAATTAGCATTTATCTATGTAAGTTTTTTCATTTATGTTGTAGATTATCTCTAAGTAAAAGGCCATACTCATCAATTTGCTTAGAATATTAGAGGGACGGGTTAAAGAACTAATTAAGTATGAGAGACGTGATTGATTGTCTTAAAATGAATAAAAGGTAAATAAAGAGCTAGAGAAAGAATGAGAGCACTCAAAGAAAAATTATATCCATTGAGTCTAGGTAAAAAAGTTAATTTTTTCATCTGCACTAATTAGTGTTATTTTGAGATCCTGGTCAGATTTTATTGATTAAATAAATTAATCGAGTGGGGTTAGACCCAGTAGTCAAAATTATACCGCTTCTGATATGTGACTGGCTCAATATTGTTAATAAAGAACAAAATAATCATATTTGTAATGCGTTTTTCATAGATGGAATGCATTTATATATCCGAAGTGATGCTTATGGAATGCTTCTGTCAATGTTAATGCCTATCCCAGTGGTGTGGTGCTATACGGAACTTGGTTCCATTCCTGCCGGGGGGCTATTTAGTAGAGATAAGTTGCACACAAATTGGGTTATACACGTCTTCTAGGTAGACAAGGCCGGCGAGATGCATTGCATAGTTGTCCATAAGCATGGCGTGAAGAATCACTATCATCAATAAATTTATAGGAGACATCATTAGTAAAAGAAACCACAAGGAATTTAGATGTCCTGGTCTGACGACCAAGAAAAGTCATCAAGGTCGGAAGCCATTTCCTCCCATGTGAAAAATAATTTAGTTGTGAAATATTAGAACGTAGGTGGAAATGGCCTACCCATCAGGAAATTTTTCCAAGGGAGCATATGCACTTTATGTTCGTATCTCAATTGGATGACCAAACAAGCATTGGGGTAATTTTTGTAGCTGCAATTGAACATTCATATCAAGAAATATGTTTAGGAAAGCTTCACAGAGGATTCTGCAGGAATGCCTGGCCATGAAAGTAGGAACTGAAAGAGGGTATGATATTAAGATTCAAGATTGCATAGGGGAAGGTAGGAAATAAGAATTGAAGAAGACTTCGGCACCTTCACCGTTATACATTATGATTCTAACCAATGCCTTCATCTCCGAGGACAATCGCGAGGAGTACATTGAAACTAGAAATTTTAGTCATACCACAATAGATGTGTTCTTACGATAACTAGGTTATTTTCACTGGTGGTCGGCTTCGTTGTCGTCAAATTACATTAAAAGAATGCAAATTTTGAAGGTCAAAAAGTTTCTTATATTCAGTTAAAGTTTAATCAAAATAAATTTTAATTTTAGTCAAATTAAACTTAAGCAAAAAATTTACAGAGCTACATTTCCTTATGAAAAATAGAAGAAGTTGGGCAAAATTTTGGGAGATGTGCACACGTGAAAGAATATTTCATTTTCATCATATTTTTCTATTATCCGAACAAGTATGAGAAATTTTAACTCGAATCATTTCAGCAGCTTCAGCTAGACCAACCAAATTATTTTTTTAATAATTATATGCTAATAATTAATCTTTAGTTGAAAATGTACTTTTGTCATCATAAATTACAGTTACAAAAGGTCCATATGGCAAGACAAATAGTAAGTTATCATTGGTTTTGTTAGGAAAGGGCTATAGCAATGACTGTAATGACTTGGCCCAAACATAAACTAAGAAGTAGATATTAATAGTTGACTTTTTATTTTTTAGCCAATAAAAATATTTCTTTGTGCATTTAGCTTTGACTAATATCATATAAATGGAATTTTTAGTTTCTGTAGTTGATTATACTGAGTATAGATATGTTGAGTCGATATCCAATGTTTTATTATGTTAGGAGATAGCTGGTCAAGAAAAATCTGAGGAATAAGTAATCAAACAAGGAAATAGATATGATGAATAAGCTGGACATTCCGAGGAATAAGTAATCAAACAAGGAAATAGATATGATGAATAAGCTGGACATAATTACATGTGAACCAAGTCTCTATATCACCAACTGAATATCTGTAAGAAAAATTAGTAATTCAGGAGACTAATCACTTATTTAAAACCAAGAGGTTGATTTAAGTAAAGTCAAACATGAGAGGGTAACCAAAGATCAAAATTAGACTCAATAGTCAATTTTCGGTCAATGGTTATGAACAAGTTCATTTAGGTCTACCTGCTTAGGATCCATGTAAGAGAATTAAGGGTAGAATAGTTGTTTTAGATTAGATGAAGGACGTTTGAGAAATTGTGTAAAAGAGTTAAGCATTTAAGTACCTCACTTTTTCTACCCTGAATGTTGCCCGCTCTCCTCCCTCTTCCTTGGAAGGCACACATCTCTCTCTACATGACCCTTCTCTTAAATTTGGAGCACGCAAATTAGGTTTTGGTGCCAGGTTCTAGGTTTTTCCACCGAACAAAAGGTTAGTATATGAAATAAAATGAATTAATCAAGTAGATTCATGCAACATGTTCAAATTTCATGGTCTTGTGTGATGTATGTTTTGTTCTATGTTGTATGTGTATTTTCCTTTATGTTTAATGCATGCAATTAGTTAAACAATTTATTAAATTAGGTTTTAAGATATATTTTGATGTTTAAACTTGCTTGAAATATGATGCACAAGTAGTTGTTACGATAAAATAATGATCCGTGCTTGAATTGTTGAATTGTTGTGAGTTTAGAACAAGTACAGCCCTTACATGCAGTTTTCTTCTTCAATAAAATCATAAGTAGGGTAGATCACCATAGATTAAAAACCTACTATAGCACATGATTTTGTGTCTAAGGAGCATGAAAATCTTAGTTTTGTTTGATAAAAATCAGATAAAAAACCAAAAAGATAAGAAAATTTGGGTAACAAAACCCAAACCACAGCAACTCAATAGTAGTGTTGCAGTGCTTGAGCAACATAACAAGGGTCGTCAGGGCTACGACTTTCACTTGACGTTGGTTTTGTGACGTCTAGCGTCATGGTGCTCGTACCCCTGGTTTGAGTGTTTGTTGAAAGCTCATGTTCAGAACACCGCGCCACGACTCTCAAGTCTAGCACTGAGGCACTGAAACCCGAAACCTAATTTCATGTTATTTTGATACTTTCACTTCACAGACATTGTTTATGATTTTTTAATCATTGTATGATGTTTATATTACAGTGTATGCTTATTATGAGTGTTGTTAACATGTTTTATGAATTCATCATCATGTCCATATCATGACATAGCATGTAGGCATGGGTAAGCTAACTGGGTTTTGATATAACTTTATATTATTGTTCAGACCAAGAGTTTGGCAGTGCAACATCCAGAAGCTCATAGCAGCACGTAGATTAGGTTTGTCGTTTTAATATCCTCTATTTTATGACTATTAGACAGATTAATCAATAGTTGAAACTGGTTTTAACATGTTATCATATGTTATAAGTTAACAGTTATCATGTTATCAGTAATCATGTTATCAGTTTATAGTCGAGGGTCATAGTTTTCACGTATTAAGTCGAAGCATATAAGGTCTAGATCTTACATGTTTTCATGTTGTTTTATTTAAATTCACGTAATAGCTTGATAGATGTAGTATGCCATAAGTTTTAGTGCATCCCTTTAAGCAAGGATCAAAGTCCATGTTCTAAGCTACTGTCTTAACGACATTAGCGATCACCAATAGTTTTTTATTCTATTTCACGTAAGCCTTGTGGTGGCCACCACATTTCTCAAACTAAGGTAAGATGAAGTAACTCAGAGCAGGCCCCAAGACCAAATCCCAGTTAATGTTTAGGTGCCAAGGCGCCAAATAGGTTTTTATCTTTCCTGAGTTTTATGTTTTTTTCATGCCTAGCAAGGTAGGTATTGAACACATTATCTATGTTTTTTGTTAAGTTAACTTATTAAGGCTTACTAGTAAGTCACAGTGGTAATTAATTTAGTTATGTTTTCATGTTGTGCAAAGTTTATAAACCTATTCAGGCTTACTAGTGAGTCACATGAGTAATGTTAATCAGTTTATCATCTTATCAGTCAATCAGTTATCATGTGATGTTCATTTTGATTCAGTTATTAGGTATACATTTATTATGTACAATTACATGTTATCAGTTATCTAGTTTCAGTTCATGTCATATTTATGTTTAGTTAAACCAAGTTATGATCGATATTTTGCTCGATTTTCCTTGTGTTTAATCAATTATAGTTTAATCTTATTTTCTTGTTTATTGTTTCCTACAGATGTAAATAGTAGACTCTACATTGTTATTCAGTACTGAGTAGACAAAATTTATTTTGTACGTATATATTGGAGACCTTTCGAGCGATGAGGCAGAGAAAGTCAACAATTAGGATTTTTATTTATTTTTATTGTCTTATTTGCATATTAGAACAATAGTATTAGTAGACTTTTGTTGTGAGGGTACTTGCACATATATATTTTTATTTTGGAAATATAGGCGTGCTTTTTATTTTATATGGTGACTAAATGAAAACGATCATTCTATTGGTATTATTTTCTCAATATTTCATGCTTTAATAATTAAGTTAATGTCATGTTAAACAAGCTTTTGTTTGATTAATTGTCATGATTAAAGTTGCAACCATGTTAGTATGTTAAGGTCGTACATAATATGTATCTAAATAGGCCCCCATAATCCAGCACCATCCCGGATTTACTCTCATATCACTTGTAAAGAATTGGTTCAAGCACAAATTAATGGGCCTAGTCATTTCATAAAAAATACGTACCCGAAGTTGAAGATTACAAGCACATCCCTACTAATATATTGTGGATCAGTAAATATTGTATGTGGGATTAAGTATTTGGAGGATCTTAAAATAACCTCATAATAAAAGCTCTTTTGTTTATTAAGGAAGATTGTGACAAAATATTTGTTAGTCATTTATCTCGTCCTTTTTGGCAAAAAAATTTAACATAGATAAGCTCTAAAAAAGCCTGTAAAACTCGATCCAGTGTTTTTACAACCGGTTTGGCTTTGGTTTAACTTGGTTAGCGTGCAGTCGGTTCAGTTAGATCTGATTGACGCTAAGTTTATGTGTTGTTGGGGTATTAGGCGTGTCCGTCATCGAGTATTAGACGGCCGGCTGTAATTGCCAAGTCGTGGGCTTGTTGTGAATCAAGATGTTTTAGATACCTTAGGGCCGAGTGTTGCATAAGAGTCGTGTATAATGCATCCTCGGCATACCCACAAGACCTAGTCATGTTTTGAAGTCATCCCGCCCATTTTTCCTCTTATTGTGTTCCTTCCCTTCCTTCGACTCCTTTTCTTTTTATTGTTTTCCTCTCTTTACCCTTGTCACGGCAATATGTCGAGCACAAGGGCACCCTCCTAGAGCCTTCGCCCCTTTGCGCGTGGGCTTGTGAGTGTTCTGCATGCAGAACAAGGGTGCCCCTAAGGTGCCTTTGTGCTTGCGTTGGGTAGGGTTCTTTATAAAACCCTTACCCACTTCCATTTCCCCCTCTCTTCTCCTCTCACCACCCTTGGTCCACCACCCTTGGTCGCCTCCCAGCCTTTCTTCCCACCCTCTTCCCCTCTATTTTTCCTCATTTCCCCCCTCTTTTTTTCACCTTCTCCTCCCCTTTCCTCCCCCTTCTCTACCCCTTCCTATGGGTACACTTTTCTTCCTTTTTTCTTCCATTGTTTTGCATGGTTTGACTTTTCATGTAGACCTTCGTTATAATCATGTAAATCATATCATTTTGATTATTTTAGAATATTGTTCAATATGTTATACATGTTAGATACTTATAAAAAATTGAATTTTATATAATGTTTGTACCCTAATTGATGTTTGGGTTGTGTTTTATACGGCTATTGATTATGCATAGTAAAACACTACTGAAACACCTAATCAAGGTTGTACCAATAAAAAAATTTGAACTTTATAAATTTGGGTCACATTCGAGTTTCTTCGAATCACGCACTAAATATTAATTAATTAATTAAGCAACGTACTAATAATTTTTGTATATGTGTATTTTTAAAATGAACTCCAACCGTGTGATCTTACTTAATTTCATATTGAAATTAATTAATTTAATAAATGATAAAATATTTAATTAATAAAATTTATTATTTGTACAGTTGGGTTGGGTGATGACATCTCAATTAGCTCTCACAAGAGCCAACCGAATCTGTCCGATTAGACATCTTTTGAGTTTTAGATTCAATTTGTATCGACAATTTAACCTTTGGGTTACTAACTAATTCACCAATCAGATCAGATTATTTTAATAATAATTTAGATATTACGTTATTGTGTAGCGTGTTAGGATATCTCAAGCTTAGGTGTCTAGAGTCCCCAAACATATCTACATCTTTCGGTATCATTGTGGTATCTCAAGTGTGTAGGTTTAAGCCCAATTGATATTCCTAATATACTGACATCAAACTTATAATTTCAGCACATGGTTTATTAACCTACTCAGCTTATTTCACGATATCAAAAACCATGTTTGAACACGGATATCAAATCAGATCGGTTGTGTGTTTATTTAAATTCATGTTGCATGTCATGCATCCTTACTACATATAGGATTGTTAATGCATTGCACTCATTCATATTATAAGATCGTGTAGCTATCCGCATCGCTAGGCAGCTTGAAGTTGGGCTTGTTGCGGTAAGACGAGGAGCGCTTCTTAGGTCTATTAGGATTCTCTTCTACTAATATTCTACTTGGCTCACATGATTTAAATTGCATTGTATAACGTAATTAGTGGCATTTAACTGATCTTCCAAATTAATAGAACCTCAACGATAAGATCCCTTGATGAGATTTTAAAAGTTATAAGATCTAGTTCAAAGTCGCACTTTAGTGCTACTTGAATTATCTATGCCTAGACTTTATACATGTATTATGTTTTCGGATTTTGACTTTCATGCAAAATGGATAGGATGCATGACGTCATCGAGGGACCTGGTTGGTACCCACCTTTGGTGGTTGGTGACGATCATATATATACATGATCTCAACTTACTCACTACTTACTAGCAGTGCATATTTCGTCATGTACGCCTTCGTCGAATATATCAAGGGCATGCAGTGTTGTAGTGATTATCATATAGACCCTATTGGCTATATTATCTACATGTTACTGTGAGCTATTATCCGGACCATGTGTACGGTTACTAACGATTATGATTACAATTAGGTCCTATTGGCCACTTACTTATGACCAGTGGATTGGGGAAAGTTGTTTCATTTTAGTTCCTCCAGGATAACTATTTTATCCATCTGTCATTATTGTGATTTTTTCCTATTAGTTATTTGGGACTCGGTAACATTTGTTACTAATGTGTTTTTCAAATATCATGTAGGTGAGCAAGGTTGGCTTTGGATGGTGTATCTGGGCAAATTATGAGGACCTTGGTGGATGTTGGGCTGGCTTTTGGTGTTGTGGGATTTTGGCATGTTGTGTTGTGTCCCTTGGGGATGTCTATTATTTCTAATATATTTGACATGTTATTGTGGATGGCATGAGACTAAGGTTCATGTTATGATATTGTGGTCATGTAGCCTTGAAACTTGCGTTGTGACCCACGTTAGCTTGTGCCTTTCGATGTGATATCATTGTAGTTGCTAGCTTTTTTTACCTAACCATATTTCATTTATTTTGCCAATGGAATACTCTAGGGTACGAGGTCTAACTTATTTGATGCAAGTTTCTCCAAGTATTAATACCCTACCGTATCCATCTAGAAATTTTAGTTAGGAATCCTGGAACTAATGGATAAATAATCTTGGTATGTGAAACCATGCTGCTTTTGTAGGCACACAGAGCGAAGAAGGAACATGGGTTGGAAGAGCTTCAGTGATTTGTAAATTGCAAGAGAAGGGCTTATGTGAAGACCAAACAAGCCATCAGCCAAATGAACATGAAATTTGTCTTAATGATCATGTGAATGATCTAGAAATGTGGAGTAACACCTTTGAAATGCTTCTGTGAATGCTAAGTGATATTCTGAAAAGTTACGTGACTATTCTATGATTGAATGATAATTACACAGGTGGTATAAAATTTTCATCGTCCTGTTTACAGGAGAGACTCTGCCAAATTTTCTCTAGAAACTTAGTATCCTTTTATAAATTCGACTAATCTAGGATATCCTATTTGCATGAGTCAAGTCCTAGGTGTCTTGCATGCATTTTGGTGTTAACTAGCATTAGTTTTCCCTCG